>CAKAJA020000795.1:0-51841 GCA_916610235.2 Lasioglossum morio | reverse complement strand
TACATCTTAGAATTAGAAGAAATTATTAAATACGCAGTGGAACAAAGATCAAAAGGGAAGAAGATAATCATAGCAGGGGATTTTAACGCACAATCACCAATGTGGGGCGCGGACAAAACCAATTGGAGAGGATGCAGGGTGGTTGAGGAACTCCTAAAATTCAACCTATTCCCAATAAAACCCAAGGGCGGACCGACCTTTTTACACGGGAATAGGAAATCTAACATAGACTTCTTAGCAATATCAGACATAAACGGATACGACATCCAGTCTAAAGTACTGGATATAGAATCAGACTCGGACCATAGATATATAATAACAGAAATAAGAATGCTGGAAGAAATACCTAACAAAATGAACTTCAGACCAAGATGGAAAGTAGAAAATGACAAACTTAAAGAAGCAGCAGAAAAATTCAGAATCGGAATAGACGAAGAGAATTTGGGACATAAGTAGGTAATATAGGCGGGTTCTACGATCAGACTTATCATTGTAGGTAGATTCCTACCTTACCGACGCAGCTGAAAAGTCGGTTCTGTTCCATACTAACTTAGCTTATAACACAACCAAATTTTGCGGGGGAAGGGGGTGGGGGATTACCTTATTGCCCGACCATATTTGCGGGGGAGGGGGAGGGGGTATCTCGCACGTGCAAAGTGCAGCGTCAGCTTTTTGGGTAACCTTGAACGTGTTCGTCGGAGAGGGTTAAGGGGGAGGGGGGTTTTTCACAGTATGTAATATGATACCCCGTCTTGAACGTTTTCGTAGGAGAGGGGCAAGGGGGAGGGGGGTTTCGCAGTATGTAATATGATAGCCCATCGCACGTGCAAAACTGCAGCGTCAGCTTTTGAATAACCTTGAACGTCAGCTTTTTGAGTAAAGTTGAACGTGTGATGAGTCATGAGTGATGAGTCATCTGTAATATGATACCTCTTTTCAAGGACTTCGCAGTATGTAAAATGATACCCCGTCGCACGTGCAAAACTGCAGCGTCAGCTTTTTGAATAACCTTGAACGTCAGCTTTTTGAGTAAAGTTGAACGTGTGATGAGTCATGCGTGATGAGTCATCTGTAATATGATACTTCTTTTCAAGAACAGTTTCTCATGTTCGTAAGGTAGGGGGAAGGGGGAGGGGTGGGGGTTTTGTAATATGATACCCCATAGCAACAGGAATTTCGCACGTGCAAAACTGCAGCGTCAGCTTTTTTTGAATAACCTTTCGCGATATCTGACCACCGCCTCTGTTTTCACTCAGTCTTTTCATTATCACTTCTTTCCTCTTCTTCATAGAGGTAGTCATAGAATTGAAGAGTCGTAGAATCGCGTCCGAACGTGTTCGAACGTGTTCGAACGTGCTTCTTACCTATGGGGGAGGGGTTGACCTTGATTTTTTCAAAGACTGTTTCCCACGAAAACACGTGCACTTTCGTTTAAGACGATTGTCCTGAACGATGTAAGAGTGAGAGAGAGAGAGAGAGAGAGAGAGAGAGAGAGACCGTTCACGATGTAAGGGAGAGAGAGAGAGAGAGAGAGAGAGAGACCATTCACGATGTAAGAGAGAGAGTTTTTAATGAACAGAACGGTATAGAGTTTCTCCTTATCTTTTCGACGCGACTACCGCGAAATAGCGCGAGCCCGTTTCAGAGCAGTATAGAGTTTCTTTTTCGATGTAAGATCATGTCCAAACATCTTTTCTAGTATCGCGAGCGGAGATTTCGTTCCCCTCTTTTTTAGAAATTAATACGAATAAGAATTTACGTGCTCAAGATGTTTTGAATCAAGATTTTATGAATAATTTGATTGAATTTGCTGACGGATTCAAGTTACTTAAAAATATTCGTTCATCGCCAAGCATATTGGGAACAAAAAAAGAAAGA
The DNA here is from genome assembly GCA_916610235.2 of Lasioglossum morio. Lineage (NCBI taxonomy): Eukaryota > Metazoa > Arthropoda > Insecta > Hymenoptera > Halictidae > Lasioglossum > Lasioglossum morio. The sequence goes on along the minus strand of CAKAJA020000795.1, from coordinate 49,963 downwards.
GTTACTAGCAATGATCCGTCAATTGAGTAAACCCACTTTCTTTACGACAGTGTCGGCTGCAGAAAGTTACTGGCCTGAGTTATTACAAACATTTATGAAATATCGCGATGGTGGTAAAACATTATCTGTACAAGACGCACTCAATTTGGATTACAATACCGAAACTGATCTAATTAGAAATGATCCCGTTACATGCGCTCGATATTTCGATCATAGAGGCACATAAGCTTATGTGGTTATTAAGACAAAAACAAAGTAATTTCGGAGAATATGAGGTTGTGAATAGTTATGAACGAGTGGAAATTCAGCAACGTGGAAGTCCACATGAACATATGTTTCTGTGGTTGAAATGAGCACCTATGTACAATAGTGTTAAAGATAGACACGATCATATTGGTAACAAAGAATTGATTGATTTAATTGCCCGATTTATCACATATAGATATGACGATAATATTGCATATATTAAATTTCAAATGTACAAAACATAATCATAGTTGTTACAAAGGACAAAAAAATTAGCTACGTCGATTTTATATGCCTTATCCAGTAATGAGAAGAACGATGATTCTTGAACCATTAAATAAAAAAACTGAAATGACGCCTAAATCCTATAAACTTATTGATGAATTAATAAATGAATTTTATAAGAAAAAATAGTTATGAGCTATGATGAAGTAGTTTAAAAAAAAAAACGGATATTTTTAAAAACGATCCCAGCCTTGAAGTAAATATTAATGGTTATAATGCAGATATCTTACAATTATTCGCATCGAATATGGAATTACAGTTTGTACTTGACAAATATTCGGCGGTGAGTTATGTAACCAATTACATTAGTAAAATTGAAGGAGGTTTATCAAAATTATTAAGGGAAGCTGCTATTGATTGTGATAATAAACAATAAGAACGTTAGAGAAAAAATTTCGAAATATTACCAATGCTTTTTAAATAGTAATTTAATGTCTGCACAAGAAGCAGCCAATCGTGTTTTATCATTACCTTTATAAAGCAAAGTAGAAAGGCAGTATACATGAATACCAATCCGATATCAGAACGTGTATTAATGTTAAAATCTGAGAATGCTTTAAAAAATTAAATGAAGACTCCACCGAAATTTATATGGATGATATATTTGATAATTATAGTAGAAGAGATATTGATTTACATGATATGTGCATTGCTGAGTTTGCAACGAATTATCAAAAAAGATCATGAAAAAAGGAACAAGAGGAAGGTGATGCTGACAATAATGAGGAAAATGACGAAGTAAGTGATTTCAGACTTCGACAGGAAACAGCTATTATTGGATACAGACGATATAAATAAAAAAATTTTATACCTTTTTTTATTTAATAAAAGTATATATTTAGATACTGTGAGTAAAATAAAATTAATAATTTTATATATTTATTAATTACTTAAAATTAATACTTAATAACGTTTTTTCTTTTTGCAGACTCAATGAAGAAACATATATAATCAATACAATTATTTTTTAATAAAAAATCTTATATTCATTACATTAGTTTTTTTATTTTTTTAAATTTATTTTATCACGTTCGAGCGACGATTCTTTCGCGATTCCACAGACATCCATACCACGAGGGTTTGGCGGGATTGTATCCGGATCGACTCCGATCGGTACGTTGCCGCAGTTCACCCCGCAAACGTATCCGCAGGATCTTGACCAGGCGCGATGCTCCGTCATAGGATCATCATCCTCTTCCCATCGAGTCAGCTGTATGCCGCATTCGAAACATTCAACGAAATCCTCATCACCCAGATGGAAAAATCCTGCAGCGGCGAGTTTCTCCGATTGGACGATGTGTGAGTAACGCCAGTCGTGAAAACTTTGTAGTCTGTCGCGTTCGAGACGATAATCGGGTGGTGGTGTTGCGTGATCGGTTGTTGCGACGGCTCCCTCGGATTTCGTAATCATTGTGATACTCTGTGTGAAAAAAAATCAAAAACGTAAAAGGAGGTGTCGTGTTTTACGGTTTTGACTCGCGGGAAAAATTCAAAGATGTAGACGGGTTTTTATAACTGATACTTTACGTGTTTTTATGATTGTTAACCCATGCTCGAAATGTTTGTACTTCGCGCAGACAGCAATGATACGGTTCCGTTTTGACGTTTTTTACCGGTTGCCAACAGTGAAGTCGACACGGTTCGCCGTCAGCAATTTTATACATAGGATCGTGAACTAGTACATCGTATTTCGGACAGTTGAAATCTTCTAAATTTATCGAGTTTATTTGCATTTGCCGAAGGATGTCTCTCTCGAAACATCCACCTTTGTATGCTACGACAGGATTCGCGTAATCGCACATAAAATTTCGTATAACTTCAAATATATCGTGTTGTTGATAGTTTTCATAGCCGAAATCTTTAAATGGAATCCCATGCACGAAATTGCTGACATACCATGCAGACTTTTTGTCAGCGTCGGATAAACAACGAAAGTTCCTTCCCAAGCGAAATTCAGAGAGTTCGAACGAGCCGTCGCGACAAACATCGATCATGGCTAATTCTTTGCATATAAATCTTTTTTTCACAATGAATCCGTCCATGTCAATGATGTGAGTAATTTGATCCATCTAAATAAAAGAATGTTTTTTCACTAGATTTTTACATCGTTTTTTAAAAACTTTTTTTATTGTACTTACCGTCAAAGAAAAGGGGGAATGCGCGAAGTTGACCGGTCGGATGATAAGATCATACACGCGATGTAACGTCGTATAGCGACTGTGATTGTATACGTTTTTTTTATGACGAGTAGCGAGCAATTTATAATGAATACCCCTACCACCATATCTCGCTCTATGGTGGAGGGAGGTGATATTATTACTATAATTTTTTCTTTTTAATAAATACGAGTTTAATTGTATGAGGAGGAGGAGGAGGAGAATTGTTTTTAAATTTTAAAAAATAAGATCACTCACATAATATTATTTCATTTGATAAAGTATATATTTTTTGTCAACATAACAGCGGTTTAAGTAATTTTTCGAACAATGTTCATTAATGGACTGTCCTCCACGATGCGGTCATGTATCATCAAGCAGTAGGCTGTTGTCGATCGGGGAACGTTGGTTCGACATTAAAATTCAATTCGCACGTCAATCGTAGCATTTCTTAACGTTTAGTTTTGTCGGGAACAATCGAGAACAACGAGCGGACCATATCGCAGGAAATCCATGTTCAAATACAGTGGACGAAATTTCTATAAGAACTCTACTATTTTTGAACAAAATGTTCAAGTATTTTGATAATACGATTAAAGGAAGGCTAGAAAATAATTAAGGAATATAAGAAAGCAGAAATCAATATTCTGAATCCAAAAGAACTGCTTTATTTTATTGGGTTTAGATCAGACAATGTGACGGTCAGTTCATTAGTTGCAAATTCTTTTGTCTAAACCACTCCGGAGTCTTCTTAGCATTGTGTATCACCGCGTTATCTTGTTGAAAAATAACGTTGTAGTCATGATTTTTTCTCTACAAAGCAAAGAGGTAAAAAATAAGGGAATGAAGAGAAAACAGATGTAACAATCACAAATCGAAAAAATGAATCCTGAAAGTTTCACAATTTTTGATGAATGTATAATGATCACGGACCAGCATATCGAACAAAATAATTATGAATATGCAGCGTCTGCAGAATGTTTCCTCAATGATGGTTATATCTATACTTTAGTAACAGCCGAATGTAAAGAAGTCATAAAACCCGATTGTTATTTTACAAGATAAACATATTAATTTATTTCATGAAATTATGAGCAAAAATCTAAACGAGCGTGGAGTATACAATTTTGCTGAAGATACAGGTAAAGTTCGAGCTTTTGAGTAATTTACAAGACATCCCTGAACATGAGACGAATATTCAGATAATATACACTGCTGAACTTGGAGAAAAGGTAGTAAAACATTGGATTTGCACAAGATCTGAAGGCAACGGCAATGTACACATTTATGACAGTTTTAATGCTAATGATTTGAACCATGATGTAATAGATTATTTGAATATCCTTTATAAATATAATAAGAAATATATATATTTCACGTCAGGTACAGGTACAGGTACAGGTACAGGTACAGGTACAGGTACAGCTACAGCTACAGCTACAGCTACAGGTACACCAACAGGTACAGGTACAGGTACAGGTACAGATACAGCTACAGGTACAGGTACAGTATGGCGGTTGAACAGTACGCAGTATGCCTGTTGTACAGTACGCAGTATGCCTGTTGTACAGTACGCAGTATGGCTGTTGTACATCTATCCATGAATCTCTCAAGATCGGTCGATGTATTTCTTTTTACATGTTCACGATTAATATCTTAATATTGTCATGAAAGCTTGTAACAGACCTATACAGCGGGCTCGGTACAGCTCTGTTACGAACGCGAAGACTCGCGTACAGCCGAAGCGCGCCGACCGATCCCGACCGAACCCGAATCCGCGCGAAGCGATTTCACGCCTCATAACCAGGCGCGACATTGTATTACGCGTCTTCCCGCGTTTTCGCGCCCCGAAGCAGACGCCGCACGAGCAATTCCGCGAATCGCTCGTGCACACCGCAACCCGCGCCCCCCGCAGTAATCACCGAATTTGCCTATAAAAGGCAACGCGGAAGACGACTCGCTCTCTTTCTGAGTCCAGCTGGCGAGCCGCCTAGACTGAGCGGACCACCGGTAAGCGCCTTGCCTTGACGAGCCGTCAATCTCCCGACCTGACCGTTACCGATACCCGAGCAACGCGCCGTTGCATCCGCACCGTCCGCCGTAACAGCTTCGCGCCGAAGTTCCCGTCGCCGTTCCCACGAGCCGTCGGAACCTCTTTTGCAGCGCGCCGCTTGCATCCTCGCCCGTTCAACGAGCCGTCGAACGAATCCTTTACACAGCTTCGCGCCGAAGTTCCCGTCGCCGTTCCCACGAGCCGTCGGAACCCCCGGTGCAACGCGCCGTTGCCTCCTCGCCCGTCCCACGCGCCGTCGGACGATACCAACCTACGCTTCACGCGCCGTCGAAGTTCCCGTCGCCGTTCCGCGAGCCGTCGGAACCCCGTTGCAACGCGCCGTTGTATCCTCGCCCGTTCAACGCGCCGTCGAACGAATCCTTCGATAGCTTCGCGCCGAAGTTCCCGTCGCCGTTCCCACGAGCCGTCGGAACACCCGGTGCAACGCGCCATTGCCTCCTCGCCCGCTCAACGCGCCGTCGAGCGACTCTCACCTTTCCCGCCGACCTGACCGACCCTGAATACCCGTCGCCGCGAGCCGCCGGTTCCCGTATCCTAGTAAGTCGACGAGCCGTCGCGGAGAGTCCGCTCACCTGCCTCGACGAGCCGTCGCCCGTCGCCGACCGCCAGATCCGCGAACCGCGAATCCGTGTACGCGCACCCGCGAACCTATCGCGATCGGCATCTTCGCGAGTCGCGGCCCCGTGAGACACAAAAACTATATCGAGTGTTTTGTTCATTTCGCTCCTCACCCGAACTACCGTTTCCGTCCGCTTCCCTCGCCGCGAACCCTGGCTCGGCGTGCCATTCAGCAACGAGGGAGAGATCCGGTTGTAACGAGATTTCCGGACTCGTTACATGGCGCCCGAACAGGGACTTTAAAAAGTGTCGCGAACAAACCGCGAAACGTGTCAACCGGGTGCGTGTTTCAACCACGTGCGCGCGGCAACCACGTGGCGCGTCGCGAGTTTCTAGGTTAACCGGCCACGTGGTCTTGAAGGTTAACTCGCCGCGAAAAACGCGAGCCGCGAGTTCCAGTGTCGCCAACCGAAGACCAACAGTGAAGACAGTGCCGCGCGCGACATCTAGTGACACGGGGTGAAACTAGTGACCACGCGAAGTGCCGCGGAACAACGGTGACGGACATCTAGTGCCGAAATACGGAAGGTGAATCGTGCGTCGCGATCGCGAAGTGACAAGGGACCGCGCCGCCACCTAGCGGAAATCGACGGGAACTTCGACCAGCCGAAGGAAGAGCAGACTGGATGAAACGGATCCGTCTGACAAAGGATCAACTGGTCGCCGAGCTACAACGTAGCAATCTGTCAACGACCGGGACCGCTGAGGAACTACGCCAACGGTTAACGGAGTACGTCCAGCGGCAAACCAACGAGCCTCCAGAAATGGCGGAGCCGAAGGAAGGCGTCAGCACCCGGAGTATGGCACCCAGCAGTGATAAGGTGACAGCTGTCACCGAGAAAGCCGATCCGTATCGGAGCATCGACCGACTCCGAAAGTCCGGTAACGTCACCGATGGGAAGGATCCGCTATCGTTCTTGGAGCGAATGTCCGAGCTCCAGAGCACGTACGATCTCACCGATGCCGACCTGCTCCGTGGAGTACCAGAATTACTGCGAGGATCGGCCCAGGTCTGGTACCGCAACAGTCGAGCCGACATCAACACATGGGCCGAGTTCTCGGACGAGTTTGTGCAAGTATTTGCATCGAATCGTTCCCGGTTCCAGCAAGAGAACGAGGCTCGAACACGGCGCCAACGTCCGAACGAACCCTTCCATGAGTTCATGAATTCCATAATCATGCTCATGCGACGGGCACAGATGGACGACCGCCACCGCCTAGATCTGCTGTTCGAGAATATGCGGCCGGAGCACCGGAAACTCATTTACCGTCCGGATGTGAAGAACCCCCGAGATCTCCTAGCGCGCGTCTAGCAGATTGAGCAGGCGTCCGAAAACGCCGAGGAGAGTCCTGCGGAGCGGAGAATCGCAACACGTGCCGTGCCGATTCACGCAGCCGAAGCCGCCGAACGTAGTGTCGCAGTCACTGATCCTATTGAATCGCGGCTCGCTCGCCTCAGCACCACGCCAGGAACCGGCCGCTCCGAAAAATCAGAGGGTCCGTACGATCCGATGACCCACTGCTGGCGGTGCAAGCAACGCGGACATTACCGTTCCGAGTGCCGGAACGCGTACAGGAAGTTTTGCTCGCGATGTGGCCGCGACGAAGTGTTGACCCGTGATTGCCACCCGCCGGGAAACGGGCCACGGGGCCCGACGTCGCCGAGCCGGCGCCAGTAAACCCGGGCCCGCCGATCCGTTACACGCCCAGGCCGCTTCTGCCAATCGTCGTACTCGGACGGGAAATTGATGCCATGCTGGACACCGGAGCACAGCTCTCGTGCATCAATGCAGAGGCCATGGAATGGGCCCGCGAACGAGGAATTCGACCCACCGACGGATACCAACGGATCTGACTCGCCGACGGATCGGAAATGCATCCATCCGGCACCATCCGTTTAACGTTCCGCGTGGGAGACGTCGAACACACCGAAGATTTCACCGTTTTACCGAAGATGGGCCCACCCGTGCTGCTCGGGATACAGGCCATCGCCGCGCTCCGTTTAACCGTCCGACCGCCACCCGAGGTAGCCACTTGGGCCACCGACTGTCTGGCCGAACCCTGCCTCCAGATGGGACTCCGAAAAATGAAGGAGGACGAACGAGAGCCATTCCAACAATTTCTGGAGCAGGAACTGGCGAAGTTCTCTTCCGTGGCCGGGCGCACCACGCTGGTGCACCACCGGATCAAGTTGCTCAACGAGACACCGCTCAAGCAACGATACCGCCCCCGCAATCCGGTGATGCAGGCCGTAATCGACGAGGAGGTCGACAAGATGCTGCGAGACGGAGTCATCGAGCGATCCAGCAGCCCATGGAGCTCGCCGGTGGTCGTCGTCAAGAAGAAAGACGGCAAACCACGCTTCTGCGTCGACTTCCGTCGCCTGAATGACCGCTCCGAGAAGGACGCGTATCCGCTGCCACATATCCAGGCCACCCTCGACAAATTACGAGGGGCCAAGTTCTTAACAACACTGGATTTGAAGAACGGATATTGGCAGGTCCCGTTAGACGCAGCAAGTCGACCGCTCACCGCCTTCACCGTGCCCGGAAGAGGGCTCTTTCAATTTACGGTGATGCCGTTTGGACTCCATTCGGCGCCCGCCACGTTCCAGCGCCTCCTGGACAACGTCATCGGTCCGGAAATGGAGCCAAACGCCTTCGCCTACCTCGACGATATCATCGTCGTCAGGCGGAGCATCCGCGAACACCGACGCCATCTACGCGAGGTCTTTCGCCGTCTCCGCGCCGCCGGCCTGCGTCTCAATCCGGAGAAATGCCGATTTTGCGTCGATAGTCTCCGCTATCTCGGCCATATCGTGGACCAGCAAGGCATCCGGACCGATCCTGAGAAGACGAGCGCGATCGCACAGCTGACCGCTCCGAAGACAATTCGAGACGTTCGTCGATTCCACGGCATGGCGGCATGGTACCGAAGATTCGTGCCGAATTTCGCCGAGATTATGGAACCGCTGACAAGGCTCACCCGGAAGAACGCCAAATGGAGATGGACAGAAGAAGAAGAAACTGCGTTCCGGACAATGAAGGAAAAGCTTGTGGCCGCGCCGGTTCTCGCTTGTCCGGATTTCACGCAGCCGTTCACGCTCCAAACGGACGCCAGTGACAGCGGCCTGGGGATCGTGCTCACGCAAGGTCCAGAGAACGACGAGCACGTCATCGCTACGCCAGCCACACGCTGAGCGCCACCGAGCGAAAATACAGCGCCACGGAGAAGGAATGCCTCGCCGTCGTATGGGGAATACGGAAAATGAAGCCGTACGTCGAGGGATACCACTTCACCGTGGTCACCGATCATCAGGCACTCCGGTGGCTCCGGCAAATAGAAAATCCGACCGGACGCCTGGCCAGATGGGCGCTCGAGCTGCAGCAGTACAACTTCGATGTCCGATACCGACCAGGGAAATTGAACCACGTGGCGGACGCGCTGTCCCGAAACACGCCCACGGCGGGCGTCAACCTGCTCCGACCGAAACAGCGCCCCGACACGTGGTACGAGAAGAAAGTCGAAGCCGTCCAAAACAATCCGTCATCCGTCACCGACTTCCGAATCCAGGACGGAAAACTGCAGCGGCACGTACTGCATCAGCTCGATTACAACGAGCCCGAGCCGGGAGACGCCTGGAAGATCTGCGTGCCCACCGGCGAGCGAGAAGAGATACTCCGAAAGTATCACGACGACCCCACCGCTGGACATCTGGGGGTCGCGAAGACCATCGTTCGCGTGGCTCAGCGTTTTTATTGGCCAGGAATGTTTCGGGAGACCGCCCGTTACGTTCGCAGCTGTGCCAGCTGCCAGCGGTACAAATCGCCACCGCAGCAACCTGCGGGGCACCTCCACGCCAACCCGGGGACCAGACCATGGCATACGGTGTCCATCGACCTCGTCGGACCATTGCCAAGGTCACGCCAAGGGAACATCTGGCTGCTGGTCGCCCTCGACCGCTTCACCAAATGGGTGGAGCTTGTACCGCTCCGAAAGGCCACCAGTTCCGCCGTCGCCGCCGCAATCCAGAAGGAAGTCATCCTCCGTCACGGGGCTCCCGAGGTGGTCATCACCGATAATGGCCGCCAGTTCATCGGGGGACCGTTCACCGCTCTGCTCGAAGCCGCCGGAACCGTCCACCGGAAGACGCCGCCATACTCGCCCCACTGCAACCCGGTCGAGCGAGCCAACAAGGTCGTGAAAACGATGCTCGCTCAATATACCGGCGCCCGGCACAATCAGTGGGACGAGAAGATCGAAGAAGCTCGCTTTGCCGTCAACACCGCCTGGCATGAGTCGACCGGGCACAGCCCTGCGTACCTCAACCAAGGAAGAGAACTCCGAACACCAGGACAATCGACGACCGAAGATCCGAACGATGCGCCTAAACAACGATGGAAGAATCTCCGGGAAGCGCAGGAGCTCGCGAAACTGCACTTAGCACGCGCATTCGGTCGGCAAGCGAAGTACTATGACCTCCGACACCGCGACTGGCGCCCAGCCGTCGGAGACCGCGTCTGGAAACGCGAACATACGCTGTCCGATAAAGCGGCCGGAGTCAACGCGAAGCTCGCGCCGAAGTACACCGGTCCATACACCGTCGGAAAAATCGTCTCGCCGGTCATCGTCGATTTGCGAAACGACCAAAACAAATGGGTCCGCCATATCCACGTCCAGGATTTAAAGCCTGCGGTGGAACCGGACTCCGAAACGCGAGCCGCGACCCACGCTGGGGACGATGCGGAACCGAGCGGCACGTCTCCACCACCCCCCGACCCCGCCACCGTACCAGCTCCTCGTCGCCGAGGTCGACCCCGAAAAATAATTCCCAGCATTTCTTTCTGTAGTAGGACAGATACAACAGACACGGCGAACATGGAACCGTGGGTCAAGGAACTCGCCGACCTGCTGGAGGAGCCGAACCTCGACGAGCGGCCCCGAACACCGACGATCCGCCTACCCAGCCTGGAGGCCGCACCGGTCGAGCCGACCGGGAACACCGGGGAGGCCACATCAGCACCGCGAACAACAAAACCGGTCGAGCCGACCGCCGCAACCACCGCCGCGGCACCGGATGCGGAGCAACAGAGACCGACGGACCCGCCACCGGCAACGCCGTTGGCCAGTACGACAATCCGCACCGACCAGCAAACCGGGGGACCAGCCATGCCGCCGGGGCAATCACCCCACCGCCGACACGGCCCACGGATACGGACCATCCGGTCCGTCACGTGGCTCAAGGGCCTGATGAAACACAAGGCCGAACTGGAGCTAGCTGCGAAACAGCGCAGCCCGGCCACCAGCACCGACACCACCGCAGCCGGGCCATCATCGGCCTCAGCCAACCCGGTCGGCCCGTTCGACCCATTCCCGGTCACCGGGCGGAAGGCCGAGCCACCGACGTGGTGGACCAAAGCGGTGACCCCGCCAGCCAAGCCGGACCACCGGCGAAAGAAGGGGCCCCGCCAAGGTCCCCTACCGAGCCGACACTGGACAGAGCATCTGCCACTGATCGACTTGACCGAGCCGGACACAACGCCACCACTGCCGCCCGCCAAGAGACCAGCTACCACGGCTGGAGAGCGGCCACCAGCGCGGTCTCCGGCGAGGAGGCCACCAGCGGCGACTTCCATACCGGCCATCCTGGGGGTGGGTCCTGCCGACGCCCCAGCGGGGACACCAGTGGCCACTGCCACCGGCTCACCGAAGCCCGCACTTCCGCCGAAGCCAGGGCCATCACAACGACCGAAGCCAACACCGATGCGGTGTGAGCAACCGGGCAACGGGGGCCGACCAGTCCTGTCCGGGGAGCGCCTCCCCGGTGCTCCGCCGTCGGTACCATACGACGGAAAACCGGTACCGGGAAACACTGCCTGGTACCAGCTACCTACGGGCAGACGAGTGGAAGTGCCCAACTATTATGTAAAGACAGGGCAGTACCGGGCGTCCACACCGCAGGAGCGGTGGATTCTGTTTTTTAAGAAAAACGGTCTCCTTCGCCGGTGCAAACGGAGGGTTCCGGACGTAGCGCTCGATTAGCGCACAGGTCGCGTGCCGCGATCAACCCTCGCGCCGAGGGTAACCTAAAGTTCTTATTTTTATATTACTTTCTTTTATTATTATTATGTTTGCGCGTATCATCATTATATCTATACAACGATAGATATGGCTAGTCCATGCGGTTATTTTAGTAATGGTAAGATAAGCGATATTACAGCGGATGCAATCTGCTCCGTCTTTCTACTCGTTTGATACAGACTGTATTTTGTGACAAGAGGCGAGAAAACATCGCCACATAGCCGTCCGACCGATTATAGTATACATATATTTTTCTTTTCGTTTTCTTTTCTTTTCAGCCGTTCAGGCCAGGACTGTATCATAGTATTTTTTTTTTTTCTTTTCACGCACAGGATGCAAAAAAGGTATTATTTCTTTTAGTACGTCATAAGACTGACAATCACACCCGAGCCGGGCCAGGGTACCAAAGACTGACGTTGCGAGATGTATAGATTTAAGACAATCGTTGCTACATTTATAGGACAGCATCACCTGACTACGGTATAAATAAAACTGTGTTGTTGTTCCCAGAGTCCCTGTGTTTTGCCTGATCCCACCCGTACCGTAGGCTAAAAGACTGCGCTAGTTTATAAGTAGATAGTGTATAATTGGTTTTTTAATAAAAGGTCTCACGGCCGCTCGTTCGTCACCCCGAAGAGGGAGGGGGGTGTAACAGACCTGTACAGCGGGCTCGGTACAGCTCTGTTACGAACGCGAAGACTCGCGTACAGCCGAAGCGCGCCGACCGATCCCGACCGAACCCGAATCCGCGCGAAGCGATTTCACGCCTCATAACCAGGCGCGACATTGTATTACGCGTCTTCCCGCGTTTTCGCGCCCCGAAGCAGACGCCGCACGAGCAATTCCGCGAATCGCTCGTGCACACCGCAACCCGCGCCCCCCGCAGTAATCACCGAATTTGCCTATAAAAGGCAACGCGGAAGACGACTCGCTCTCTTTCTGAGTCCAGCTGGCGAGCCGCCTAGACTGAGCGGACCACCGGTAAGCGCCTTGCCTTGACGAGCCGTCAATCTCCCGACCTGACCGTTCCCGATACCCGAGCAACGCGCCGTTGCATCCGCACCGTCCACCGTAACAGCTTCGCGCCGAAGTTCCCGTCGCCGTCTCCACGAGCCGTCGAGACACCTTTTGCAGCGCGCCGTTGCTTCCTCGCCCGTTCCACGAGCCGTCGAACGAATCCTTCGAAACAGCTTCGCGCCGAAGTTCCTTCCGCCGTCTCCACGAGCCGTCGAGACATCTTTTGCAGCGCGCCGCTGTATCCTCGCCCGTCTCACGCGCCGTGAACGATTCTAACCTTCGCTTCACGCGCCGTCGAAGCTCCTGTCACCGTTTCACGAGCCGGTGAAACCCCGGGCAACGCGCCGTTGCTTCCTCGCCCGCTCAGCGCGCCGTCGAGCGAATCCTTCAAAAGCTTCGAGCCGAAGTTCCCGTCGCCGTTCCCACGAGCCGTCGGAACACCCGGTGCAACGCGCCGTTGCCTCCTCGCCCGCTCAACGCGCCGTCGAGCGACTCTCACCGTTACCGCTGACCTGACCGACCCTGAATACCCGTTACCGCGAGCCGCCGGTTCCCGTACCCTAGTAAGTCGACGAGCCGTCGCGGAGAGTCCGCTCATCTGCCTCGACGAGCCGTCGCCCGTCGCCGACCGCCAGATCCGCGAACCGCGAATCCGTGTACGCGCACCCGCGAACCTATCGCGATCGGCATCTTCGCGAGTCGCGGCCCCGTGAGACACAAAAACTATATCGAGTGTTTTGTTCATTTCGCTCCTCACCCGAACTACCGTTTCCGTCCGCTTCCCTCGCCGCGAACCCTGGCTCGGCGAGCCATTCAGCAACGAGGGAGAGATCCGGTTGTAACGAGATTTCCGGACTCGTTACAAGCTTATTCCAAAGTTCTCCAGCCGATCGTCGTCAATGATGTTGTCCATATCGTCTTTTCACCTTCTCCTTCAAGGCATCGAACGTTTGCATTTGCTACTAATCAACAGCACAGGTACAGGTACAGGTACAGGTACAGGTACAGGTACAGGTCAGCATAGCTACAGCTACAGCTACAGGTACAGCAACAGGTACAGGTACAGGTACAGGTACAGCTACAGGTACAGGTACAGTATGGCGGTTGAACAGTACGCAGTATGCCTGTTGTACAGTACGCGGTATGGCTGTTGTACAGTATGCAGTATGATTTCTCAAGATATGTCGGTCGGTCGGTAGGTCGGTCGGTCGGTCGGTCGGTCGGTCGGTCGGTTGGTCGGTTGGTCGGTCGGTCGGTCGGTCGGTCGGTCGGTCGGTCGGTCGGTCGGTCGGTCGGTCGGTCGGTTGGTCGGTTGGTTGGTCGGTCGGTCGGTCGGTCATGAAGGCCTATTCCAAAGTTCTCCAGCCGATCGTCATCAGCGATATCGTCTTTTCACCTTCTCCTTCAAGGCCTCGAACGTTTGCATTTGCGACTCATCCACAGCACAGGTACAGGCACAGGTAGAGGTACAGGTACAGGTACAGGTACAGGTACAGGTACAGGTACAGGTACAGGTACAGGTACAGGTACAGGTACAGGTACAGGTACAGGTACAGGTACAGGTACAGCTACAGCTACAGCTACAGCAACAGGTACAGATACAGGTACAGATACAGGTACATCAACAGGTACAGGTACAGATACAGCTACAGGTACATCAACAGGTACAGGTACAGGTACAGGTACAGATATAGCTACAGGTACAGGTACAGTATGACGGTTGAACAGTACGCAGTATGCCTGTTGTACAGTACGCAGTATGGCTGTTGTACATCTATCCATGAATCTCTCAAGATCGGTCGATGTATTTCTTTTTACATGTTCACGATTAATATCGTAATATTGTCATGAAAGCTTATTCCAAAGTTCTCCAGCCGATCGTCGTCAATTATGTTGTCCATATCGTTTTTTCACCTTCTCCTTCAAGGCATCGAACGTTTGCATTTGCTACTAATCAACAGCACAGGTACAGGTACAGGTACAGGTACAGGTCAGCATAGCTACAGCTACAGATACAGGTACAGCAACAGGTACAGCTACAGGTACAGGTACAGCTACAGGTACAGTATGGCGGTTGAACAGTACGCAGTATGCCTGTTGTACAGTACGCAGTATGGCTGTTGTACATCTATCCATGAATCTCTCAAGATCGGTCGTTGTATTTCTTTTTACATGTTCACGATTAATATCTTAATATTATCATGAAAGCTTATTCCAAACTTCTCCAACCGATCGTCGTCAATGATGTTGTCCATATCGTCTTTTCGCCTTCTCCTTCAAGGCCTCGAACGTTTGCATTTGCGACTCATCCACAGCACAGGTACAGGTGCAGGTAAAGGTACAGGCACAGGTACAGGTACAGGTACAGGTACAGTGCGCGTGCAGGTATAACACATCTACAGTACGTAGCACTGTCTAGAAACTGAAATGGAAACCGAGGGAGGGAAGGCTTGGTGGTTGGGGTTAGGATAGCATTAGGATAGGGATACGATAGGGTTAGGATAGCATTAGGATAGGGCTAGGATAGGGTTAGGATAGGCGAGGGGGATGCCGAAAAAATAGACGAAACGACTGGTCACATGCAGTCGCATGTGACTGGTCAGCGTACGTGAAGAGCTAGCTCATCACGTATGATGACCAGTCGTTTCGTCTATTTTTTCGGCATCCCCCTCGCCTATCCTAACCCTATCCTAGCCCTATCCTAATGCTATCCTAACCCTATCGTATCCCTATCCTAATGCTATCCTAACCCCAACCACCAAGCCTTCCCTCCCTCGGTTTCCATTTCAGTTTCTAGACAGTGCTACGTACTGTAGATGTGTTATACCTGCACGCGCACTCTACCTGTACCTGTACCTGTACCTGTGCCTGTACCTTTACCTGCACCTGTACCTGTGCTGTGGATGAGTCGCAAATGCAAACGTTCGAGGCCTTGAAGGAGAAGGCGAAAAGACGATATGGACAACATCATTGACGACGATCGTTTGGAGAAGTTTGGAATAAGCTTTCATGATAATATTAAGATATTAATCGTGAACATGTAAAAAGAAATACATCGACCGATCTTGAGAGATTCATGGATAGATGTACAACAGCCATACTGCGTACTGTACAACAGGCATACTGCGTACTGTTCAACCGCCATACTGTACCTGTAGCTGTACCTGTACCTGTAGCTGTACCTGTTGCTGTACCTGTATCTGTAGCTGTAGCTATGCTGACCTGTACCTGTACCTGTACCTGTACCTGTGCTGTTGATTAGTAGCAAATGCAAACGTTCGATGCCTTGAAGGAGAAGGTGAAAAAACGATATGGACAACATCATTGACGACGATCGGCTGGAGAACTTTGGAATAAGCTTTCATGACAATATTACGATATTAATCGTGAACATGTAAAAAGAAATACATCGACCGATCTTGAGAGATTCATGGATAGATGTACAACAGTCATACTGCGTACTGTACAACAGGCATACTGCGTACTGTTCAACCGTCATACTGTACCTGTACCTGTAGCTATATCTGTACCTGTACCTGTACCTGTAGCTGTATCTGTACCTGTACCTGTTGATGTAGCTGTATCTGTACCTGTACCTGTACCTGTTGCTGTAGCTGTAGCTGTAGCTGTACCTGTACCTGTACCTGTACCTGTACCTGTACCTGTACCTGTACCTGTACCTGTACCTGTACCTGTACCTGTACCTGTACCTGTACCTGTACCTCTACCTGTGCCTGTACCTGTGCTGTGGATGAGTCGCAAATGCAAACGTTCGAGGCCTTGAAGGAGAAGGTGAAAAGACGATATCGCTGATGACGATCGGCTGGAGAACTTTGGAATAGGCCTTCATGACCGACCGACCGACCGACCAACCAACCGACCAACCGACCGACCGACCGACCGACCGACCGACCGACCGACCGACCGACCGACCGACCGACCGACCGACCAACCGACCAACCGACCGACCGACATATCTTGAGAAATCATACTGCATACTGTACAACAGCCATACCGCGTACTGTACAACAGGCATACTGCGTACTGTTCAACCGCCATACTGTACCTGTACCTGTACCTGTACCTGTACCTGTACCTGTGCTGTTGATTAGTAGCAAATGCAAACGTTCGATGCCTTGAAGGAGAAGGTGAAAAGACGATATGGACAACATCATTGACGACGATCGGCTGGAGAACTTTGGAATAAGCTTTCATGACAATATTAAGATATTAATCGTGAACATGTAAAAAGAAATACATCGACCGATCTTGAGAGATTCATGGATAGATGTACAACAGCCATACTGCGTACTGTACAACAGGCATACTGCGTACTGTACAACAGGCATACTGCGTACTGTTCAACCGCCATACTGTACCTGTACCTGTAGCTGTATCTGTACCTGTACCTGTACCTGTACCTGTACCTGTTGGTGTACCTGTAGCTGTAGCTGTAGCTGTAGCTGTACCTGTACCTGTACCTGTACCTGTACCTGTACCTGTACCTGACGTGAAATATATATATTTCTTATTATATTTATAAAGGATATTCAAATAATCTATTACATCATGGTTCAAATCATTAGCATTAAAACTGTCATAAATGTGTACATTGCCGTTGCCTTCAGATCTTATGCAAATCCAATGTTTTACTACCTTTTCTCCAAGTTCAGCAGTGTATATTATCTGAATATTCGTCTCATGTTCAGGGATCTCTTGTAAATTACTCAAAAGCTCGAACTTTACCTGTATCTTCAGCAAAATTGTATACTCCACGCTCGTTTAGATTTTTGCTCATAATTTCATGAAATAAATTAATATGTTTATCTTGTAAAATAACAATCGGGTTTTATGACTTCTTTACATTCGGCTGTTACTAAAGTATAGATATAACCATCATTGAGGAAACATTCTGCAGACGCTGCATATTCATAATTATTTTGTTCGATATGCTGGTCCGTGATCATTATACATTCATCAAAAATTGTGAAACTTTCAGGATTCATTTTTTCGATTTGTGATTGTTACATCTGTTTTCTCTTCATTCCCTTATTTTTTACCTCTTTGCTTTGTAGAGAAAAAATCATGACTACAACGTTATTTTTCAACAAGATAACGCGGTGATACACAATGCTAAGAAGACTCCGGAGTGGTTTAGACAAAAGAATTTGCAACTAATGAACTGACCGTCACATTGTCTGATCTAAACCCAATAAAATAAAGCAGTTCTTTTGGATTCAGAATATTGATTTCTGCTTTCTTATATTCCTTAATTATTTTCTAGCCTTCCTTTAATCGTATTATCAAAATACTTGAACATTTTGTTCAAAAATAGTAGAGTTCTTATAGAAATTTCGTCCACTGTATTTGAACATGGATTTCCTGCGATATGGTCCGCTCGTTGTTCTCGATTGTTCCCGACAAAACTAAACGTTAAGAAATGCTACGATTGACGTGCGAATTGAATTTTAATGTCGAACCAACGTTCCCCGATCGACAACAGCCTACTGCTTGATGATACATGACCGCATCGTGGAGGACAGTCCATTAATGAACATTGTTCGAAAAATTACTTAAACCGCTGTTATGTTGACAAAAAATATATACTTTATCAAATGAAATAATATTATGTGAGTGATCTTATTTTTTAAAATTTAAAAACAATTCTCCTCCTCCTCCTCCTCATACAATTAAACTCGTATTTATTAAAAAGAAAAAATTATAGTAATAATATCACCTCCCTCCACCATAGAGCGAGATATGGTGGTAGGGGTATTCATTATAAATTGCTCGCTACTCGTCATAAAAAAAACGTATACAATCACAGTCGCTATACGACGTTACATCGCGTGTATGATCTTATCATCCGACCGGTCAACTTCGCGCATTCCCCCTTTTCTTTGACGGTAAGTACAATAAAAAAAGTTTTTAAAAAACGATGTAAAAATCTAGTGAAAAAACATTCTTTTATTTAGATGGATCAAATTACTCACATCATTGACATGGACGGATTCATTGTGAAAAAAAGATTTATATGCAAAGAATTAGCCATGATCGATGTTTGTCGCGACGGCTCGTTCGAACTCTCTGAATTTCGCTTGGGAAGGAACTTTCGTTGTTTATCCGACGCTGACAAAAAGTCTGCATGGTATGTCAGCAATTTCGTGCATGGGATTCCATTTAAAGATTTCGGCTATGAAAACTATCAACAACACGATATATTTGAAGTTATACGAAATTTTATGTGCGATTACGCGAATCCTGTCGTAGCATACAAAGGTGGATGTTTCGAGAGAGACATCCTTCGGCAAATGCAAATAAACTCGATAAATTTAGAAGATTACAACTGTCCGAAATACGATGTACTAGTTCACGATCCTATGTATAAAATTGCTGACGGCGAACCGTGTCGACTTCACTGTTGGCAACCGGTAAAAAACGTCAAAACGGAACCGTATCATTGCTGTCTGCGCGAAGTACAAACATTTCGAGCATGGGTTAGCAATCATAAAAACACGTAAAGTATCAGTTATAAAAACCCGTCTACATCTTTGAATTTTTCCCGCGAGTCAAAACCGTAAAACACGACACCTCCTTTTACGTTTTTGATTTTTTTTCACACAGAGTATCACAATGATTACGAAATCCGAGGGTGCCGTCGCAACAACCGATCACGCAACACCACCACCCGATTATCGTCTCGAACGCGACAGACTACAAAGTTTTCACGACTGGCGTTACTCACACATCGTCCAATCGGAGAAACTCGCCGCTGCAGGATTTTTCCATCTGGGTGATGAGGATTTCGTTGAATGTTTCGAATGCGGCATACAGCTGACTCGATGGGAAGAGGATGATGATCCTATGACGGAGCATCGCGCCTGGTCAAGATCCTGCGGATACGTTTGCGGGGTGAACTGCGGCAACGTACCGATCGGAGTCGATCCGGATACAATCCCGCCAAACCCTCGTGGTATGGATGTCTGTGGAATCGCGAAAGAATCGTCGCTCGAACGTGATAAAATAAATTTAAAAAAATGAAAAAACTAATGTAATGAATATAAGATTTTTTATTAAAAAATAATTGTATTGATTATATATGTTTCTTCATTGAGTCTGCAAAAAGAAAAAACGTTATTAAGTATTAATTTTAAGTAATTAATAAATATATAAAATTATTAATTTTATTTTACTCACAGTATCTAAATATATACTTTTATTAAATAAAAAAAGGTATAAAATTTTTTTATTTATATCGTCTGTATCCAATAATAGCTGTTTCCTGTCGAAGTCTGAAATCACTTACTTCGTCATTTTCCTCATTATTGTCAGCATCACCTTCCTCTTGTTCCTTTTTTCATGATCTTTTTTGATAATTCGTTGCAAACTCAGCAATGCACATATCATGTAAATCAATATCTCTTCTACTATAATTATCAAATATATCATCCATATAAATTTCGGTGGAGTCTTCATTTAATTTTTTAAAGCATTCTCAGATTATAACATTAATACACGTTCTGATATCGGATTGGTATTCATGTATACTGCCTTTCTACTTTGCTTTGTAAAGGTAATGATAAAACACGATTGGCTGCTTCTTGTGCAGACATTAAATTACTATTTAAAAAGCATTGGTAATATTTCGAAATTTTTTCTCTAACGTTCTTATTGTTTATTATCACAATCAATAGCAGCTTCCCTTAATAATTTTGATAAACCTCCTTCAATTTTACTAATGTAATTGGTTACATAACTCACCGCCGAATATTTGTCAAGTACAAACTGTAATTCCATATTCGATTCGAATAATTGTAAGATATCTGCATTATAACCATTAATATTTACTTCAAGGCTGGGATCGTTTTTAAAAATATCCGTTTTTTTTTTAAACTACTTCATCATAGCTCATAACTATTTTTTCTTATAAAATTCATTTATTAATTCATCAATAAGTTTATAGGATTTAGGCGTCATTTCAGTTTTTTTATTTAATGGTTCAAGAATCATCGTTCTTCTCATTACTGGATAAGGCATATAAAATCGACGTAGCTAATTTTTTTGTCCTTTGTAACAACTATGATTATGTTTTGTACATTTGAAATTTAATATATGCAATATTATCGTCATATCTATATGTGATAAATCGGGCAATTAAATCAATCAATTCTTTGTTACCAATATGATCGTGTCTATCTTTAACACTATTGTACATAGGTGCTCATTTCAACCACAGAAACATATGTTCATGTGGACTTCCACGTTGCTGAATTTCCACTCGTTCATAACTATTCACAACCTCATATTCTCCGAAATTACTTTGTTTTTGTCTTAATAACCACATAAGCTTATGTGCCTCTATGATCGAAATATCGAGCGCATGTAACGGGATCATTTCTAATTAGATCAGTTTCGGTATTGTAATCCAAATTGAGTGCGCCTTGTACAGATAATGTTTTACCACCATCGCGATATTTCATAAATGTTTGTAATAACTCAGGCCAGTAACTTTCTGCAGCCGACACTGTCGTAAAGAAAGTGGGTTTACTCAATTGACGGATCATTGCTAGTAACTCTTTCTTTTTTTGTTCCCAATATGCTTGGCGATGAACGAATATTTTTAAGTAACTTGAATCCGTCAGCAAATTCAATCAAATTATTCATAAAATCTTGATTCAAAACATCTTGAGCACGTAAATTCTTATTCGTATTAATTTCTAAAAAAGAGGGGAACGAAATCTCCGCTCGCGATACTAGAAAAGATGTTTGGACATGATCTTACATCGAAAAAGAAACTCTATACTGCTCTGAAACGGGCTCGCGCTATTTCGCGGTAGTCGCGTCGAAAAGATAAGGAGAAACTCTATACCGTTCTGTTCATTAAAAACTCTCTCTCTTACATCGTGAATGGTCTCTCTCTCTCTCTCTCTCTCTCTCCCTTACATCGTGAACGGTCTCTCTCTCTCTCTCTCTCTCTCTCTCTCTCACTCTTACATCGTTCAGGACAATCGTCTTAAACGAAAGTGCACGTGTTTTCGTGGGAAACAGTCTTTGAAAAAATCACGGTCAACCCCTCCCCCATAGGTAAGAAGCACGTTCGAACACGTTCGAACACGTTCGGACGCGATTCTACGACTCTTCAATTCTATGACTACCTCTATGAAGAAGAGGAAAGAAATGATAATGAAAAGACTGAGTGAAAACAGAGGCGGTGGTCAGATATCGCGAAAGGTTATTCAAAAAAAGCTGACGCTGCAGTTTTGCACGTGCGAAATTCCTGTTGCTATGGGGTATCATATTACAAAACCCCCACCCCTCCCCCTTCCCCCTACCTTACGAACATGAGAAACTGTTCTTGAAAAGAAGTATCATATTACAGATGACTCATCACGCATGACTCATCACACGTTCAACTTTACTCAAAAAGCTGACGTTCAAGGTTATTCAAAAAGCTGACGCTGCAGTTTTGCACGTGCGACGGGGTATCATTTTACATACTGCGAAGTCCTTGAAAAGAGGTATCATATTACAGATGACTCATCACTCATGACTCATCACACGTTCAACTTTACTCAAAAAGCTGACGTTCAAGGTTATTCAAAAGCTGACGCTGCAGTTTTGCACGTGCGATGGGCTATCATATTACATACTGCGAAACCCCCCTCCCCCTTGCCCCTCTCCTACGAAAACGTTCAAGACGGGGTATCATATTACATACTGTGAAAAACCCCCCTCCCCCTTACCCCTCTCCGACGAACACGTTCAAGGTTACCCAAAAAGCTGACGCTGCACTTTGCACGTGCGAGATACCCCCTCCCCCTCCCCCGCAAATATGGTCGGGCAATAAGGTAATCCCCCACCCCCTTCCCCCGCAAAATTTGGTTGTGTTATAAGCTAAGTTAGTATGGAACAGAACCGACTTTTCAGCTGCGTCGGTAAGGTAGGAATCTACCTACAATGATAAGTCTGATCGTAGAACCCGCCTATATTACCTACTGACATAGAACCTTCTATAACGAAGACGAAATTGATAACATCTACAACCTGATGACCCGAGTCCTGGATTCTACCCTAAAGATTAATGATAGGAGTAATAATTCAAACACCTATAAAAACGTCTGGTGGAATCAAAAGATAGAAGAACTGAGGATTAAAGCGAGGAAAGCTAGAAGAAAAGCACAAAGAGCCAGAAGGGAAGTCAAGAAAGGAAGGAAGACTAAAGATGAGGCAGATACAAAAGAAATAGTATATAAAATTGTTCTGAAAGAACTAAGAAAGGAGATCACTAAAGCAAAAGAAGAGAAATGGAAAGATTTCTGCGAGGAAATCAATAAAGATATATGGGGAAAGCCGTATAAAACTATCATGAAAAGGGTCAAAATGTCAACCCCGCCAGCTACGATATCATTGGACTTCATGAAAAAAGTGATGGAAGTACTGTTCCCTAGAGTCCAGCAAAACCGAGAAATTCGGAATGACTCACAAGTTTCTGGACAATATAGAAAAAAAATAATAATGAGGAAGAAGGAGTTCAGGAACAGACTCAGACAAATAATCAATACGAAGACATAGCAGGTAACAACGAGGAAATAACGGCAGCAGCTAAACGCATTGTAGCAAAAAAAGCTGCTGGTCTAGATGGAACCTCCCCGGAAATTATTAAAGATCTCGCGACAGCCAGGCCAGACGTGTTCGCGGCTCTCTTCAGTAGTATTCTCAGGAAGGGTAGAATGCCTCAGGATTGGAAAACTGCTAGAACCATCTTGCTGAGAAAACCAGGAAAAGATCAGGACAATCCTTCAGCGTATAGACCAATCTGCATTATCAATGCTATTGCAAAGCTATTCGAATATGTACTGAAAATAAAATTTACGAAACACCTAGGCGATAACCCATTCGAAAAAAACCAGTTTGGTTTTACAATGGGTAAATCTACAGTACACGCAATGGATGAAGTGGCTAAAAATATTAAAGAAGGGGTGATTAGACAAAGATACTCGAGTCTAATAGCCCTGGACATAAAAAACGCGTTTAATACCCTCAAATGGAAGGAAATTATCAGGGAACTGGAAGAAAGGAAAGTTCCGGAATATCTAGTTCAAATTACTAGGGACTATTTCTTGGATAGGAAAGTCATATGCGAAACTATAGGAGATAGAGTTACCATAGACATGGAAATGGGTGTCCCACAAGGCTCGGTGCTCGGTCCATTCTTCTGGAACCTGGTCTATGATGGCCTCCTCAAAAGAAACTGGAAAAAAGGGGTAAAGGTGGTCGCATTTGCAGACGACATCCTAATCATGACAGAAAGTTCGAGGGTAGGAGCCCTAAAAGAGAAAACAGAAAACGCTGTAGGCGAAGTGAACAACTGGCTAGAAAAAATCGGACTAGAATTAGCGGCACAAAAAACAGAGATTATTATGACTAACAAAAAAAGACTACCAGCGAATTTCTCATATAGAATAGGTAATGCAGATATAACACCGACAAGCAATTTAAGATACTTAGGGATTCACTTTGATAATAAAAAAAATTTTACCCATCACCTAAAGATAGCCACTAACAAAGGCATAAAGACTATGGCAGCACTAACAGGATTAATGAAAAACCAGGGCGGACTTAGGAATGGAGCCAGGAAATTATATTTTATGATTCTGGAATCCATAGTACTGTACGGATCACCTATTTGGGCAGAATCGGCTACGCTCTCAGCCAACAAGAGATTATTGAGGAACACGCAAAGAATCGGACTAGCAAGAGTTGCTTCGGCCTACAGAACGGTATCTCTAGAAGCACTAGCCACCTTAACTGGACTCCTGCCATGGAGTATTAAGATAAGAGAAAGGAAGGCAATCTTTGACTGGGAAGAGGCCTTCTTAACAAAAGAAAATGAAACAACAGAAAGAAGATCAAACAGACTAGCGGCTAGAAGAATAAGAAGAGGTACCTATAGGGATAGGTCAGTAGAAAGACAGGAACATGAAGAAAGATATGATTTCCCTGAAGAAGAAAGACATCTACCGGACATTCAAGCGTTCCTACAGGAAAGGGACTGGGAAGAAGACCCAAACAGTAGAAGGATTGCCATAAAAAAATGGATTAAGAAAACTGCAAGGATCAGATCGAACGAGGAATGGCAAAAGGAATGGGATCAGAATAAAACCGGAAGATGAACATATAGGCTTATTCCAGATTTAGGGAAATGGTGCACAAGGAAGCACGGAACTCTCAACTTCCACCTTACGCAGGCCCTATCTGGACATGGGGTATTCAATGTGTTCAGGAAAAAGATAGGTAAGACAGACAATGATAATTGCTGGTACCATCCAGGAATAAAGGATACACCGGAGCATACCCTCTTTTGCTGCGATGAATGGAGGAACGAAAGGGAGACAATGATACAAAGGTTGGGTATAAATCCTGGGGAGATCTCTCCAGAATTAGTAATGGAAGAAATAATAAATTCGGCTGAGAAATGGAAAGCATTCTCAGAATTCTGTGGAGATGTCCTCAGGAAAAAAGAGGAGGAGGAAAGAATAAGGGGCAGAAACGAAAGGGTAGGTATCGGAACAGATAATAATAACTTTACTGATTTAATCGATTTATCTGTCATAGAATGGAACGAGTGACAGATTATATTAACAAAGGACAAAGGGTGCCAAAGGACGCAGTCTAGGGTACCAAGGTCCCTAGAACAATAACAATCTTCCATAAAAGGGAACCACACTAACCGAAAGGAGAAAGAAGGGCTGCGAAATAGGCTCGTCGAGCGGAACCGGTCCCTTCAACATTCCTGAAGAAGTGTCAGCCCATATGGAAGTAGGACATATCAAGTAGTCCAGTTGGAAAAAAGAGGAAGCATCAGGACCCGGACTGCGGACCAATAAAATGCACCCAGTAAACCTTAAGAAGCCTACAAAAAGATAAGTTAGTTTATAAGACACAAACGTTTTTCGTTAAGTTAAGACACGGAGTTGTAAATAGCGCGCGAACACTGTCAGTAGTTATAAGTTGTATTTTATATATAACCTCTCATGCCGATTAGTTTAGGACTGACTAATACATTAATTAGAAATTAGAGAATAATATGATTAATATTAGTCAGATAGTTTGATAATATCTTGCAATAAGTAGATATAAGTTAGATACAATAAGGATGATGTACGGTTCCAACTTCCGACGGGCTTACCCTCGGAAGTCCCATAAATAATGGACAAGACACGAATCTGATTTTGAAAAAACGAAAACAGAGAAATTAGAAATAGATTCAAGGATAAATTCATGCGAATAGATAAGAAATGCCGGATAACAATAGATAGGCTAATAGCTAGTAAGCATATATATAAGAGGTAGGATTAACATGAAAAAATGTAAAAATCAATACCAGTAATTTTAGTAAAAAGTAATCGGACAAGGGCGTTACGACAGGTCCGAGATTACTGTCTAGCGTCCATAATGAATAAAAGGTTTTTCTTTGGGAGATAGGATTAGGAGTATATTAGATGCAAGAAGGATAAGGGTCTCTATGCTAAATAAATGGCATAATAGCAATAAAAGATTAGGTTCAAAATTTTCTGGACTCTAGAGAAATAATAGGATCCTGAAAGGACTCCTGAAACAATCTCGAGGAAAAATATTTGGTTGTGTAGATAAATAACCAATGCAGGACAATAGAATAGGAGATAATTAGCTAAGTCAAGTAGAAGGGGAAAACACCTGCGCTAGCTTAGAGCTAGTAAAATAGAAGAGCCACGCTCAGTCAAAAGTAACTAGACTCAGACGAAACAATAAGTCTGAGACAATTGCCTAGTTTCTATAGGAATAAAAGGCTTCTAGGAGATAGGAAAATAAGGAAAACACTAGAAGACAGTAGGATAGGGGTCTCTTTATTAAATAAATGGATTAATCGCAATAAAAGACTAGGATCAAAAGTTTCTGGACTCTAGAGAAACAACAAGACGCTAAAAGGGGGATTTGACCCCTAAAATTAGCCAAGTTTCAAATAAGCTCAGAATAGCACTCACCCGTATGTTATCTCGAATCTAGATGTAAAACTAAGAAGGTAATCAAGGTAACACAAATAACTTAGAATTAAACAAGAAATATACGAGAACGAAAAAGCATAACCTCAAAAAACCTGCATGGCGTTGGAAGTAGGTTAGCATAAACTAATTTTTAGATTGAAATAGCATTAGAAAAATATAAATAGGCACGTAACACCTCGATAAGATAACAGTACAATAGGAAGTTAGATTCTATAACACGACTTAACTTCTATTTCTATTCACTGAGAAAGAACGGCCACGCGGCGTAATATAGCCAACTGACCCGAACGACAAGGCCAAGAAAGTTGAGAAACCAAAATAAGGCGTTTTATAAGGAAATTAGGCGAGAATATTACAAAAGGTAAAGGAAAAATAAATTCTTAACATTACTTTTTAAAAATTATAAGCGATAGAGCAAGATTTTAGCGAAAAAACATAAAGGATCGACAACGTTCCATAAATTATAGACACATTAGATGAATAATTATAGACACATTGCTATAGAATAGCAAGGAAACGAACCAAGGACTTTTGAAACAGACTTTAGTAAAAATAATTTGGTGGGTCGATAAACAACCAATGTAGGATGCAAGAATAAGAAACCATTAGTCGAATCAATCAGAAGGTAATAACACTTGCACTAGCTGAGGGCTAGTAAATAGCAGAGTTATCTGTATCCATAAGTAACTGGACTCGGATGAAACAACAAATCTGAGACAATTGCTTAGTTTCTACAACTAATAAAAGGCTTCTAGTAGTTAGAATACAAGAAAAACACTTGAGGACAGCAGAATATAGGTCTCTCTTCTAAACTAATGAATTAATTATAATAAAAGATTAGGTTCAAAAGTTTCTGGACTCTAGAGAAACAACAAGACGCTGAAAGGGCGATTTGACCCCTGAAAATTAGACTAGTCTCAAATAAGCACAGAATAGTATTCACCAGTATGTGATCCCGAATTTAGAGGTAAAACCAAGAAGGTAATCAAGGTTACATAAATAACTAAGAATTAAAATAAGAAATATAAGCGAACGAAAAAGTATAACCTCAAAAACCCACATGGCGTTGGAAGTAGGTTAACAGAAATTGATTTTCAGATTGAAATAGCACTAGTAATCTACAAATAGGCACGCAACACCGTAACAGGGTAACAGTACAATAGGAGGTTGGCTTCTATAACACGACTTAACTTTTATTTCCACTTACTTAGAAAGAACGGCCACGCGGCGTAATATAGCCAACTGATCCGAACGACAAAAGCTAAGAAAGTTGAAAAACCAAAATAAGGCGTTTTATAAGGAAATTATGCGAGAATATTACAAAAGGTAGAGGAAAAATAAGTTATTAACATTACATTTTACAGTTATAAGCGATAGAGCAAGGTTTTAATGAAAAAACATAAAGGATAGATAACATTCCATAAACCATAGACACTTTAGAGGTAGTATAGTAAGGAAACGGACCAAGGACTTTTGAAACAGACTTTAGTAAAAATAATTTGCTGGGTCGGTAAATAATCAATGCAGGACGTAAGAATAAGAGACCATTAGTCGAATCAAACAGAAGATAATAATACTTGCACTAGCTGAGGGCTAGTAAATAGCAGTCACCTGTATCCAAAAGTAACTGGACTCGGGTGAAACAACAAGTCTGAGACAATTGCTTAGTTTCTACAACGAATTAAAGGCTTCTAGTAGTTAGAATACAAGAAAAACACTAGAGGAAAGCAGAATATAGGTCTCTCTTCTAAACTAATGAATTAATTATAATAAAAGATTAGGTTCAAAAGTTTCTGGACTCTAGAGAAACAATAAGACGCTGAAAGGGGGATTCGACCTCTGAAAATTAGTCAAGTCTCAAATAAGCACAGAATAGTATTCACCAGTATGTGATTCAGAATTTAGAGGTAAAACCAAGAAGGTAATCAAGGTTACATAAATAACTAAGAATTAAAATAAGAAATATACGCGAACGAAAAAGTATAACCTCAAAAACCCACATGGCGTTGGAAGTAGGTTAGCAGAAATTAATTTTCAGATTGAAATAACACTAGTAAATTACAAATAGGCACGTAACACCGTAACAGGATAACAGTATAATAGGAGGTTGGTTTCTATAACACGACTTAACTTTTATTTCCACTTATTGAGAAAGAACGGCCACGCGGCGTAATATAGCCAACTGACCCGAACGATAAAGACTAAGAAAGCTGAAAAACCAAAATAAGGCGTTTTACAAGGAAATTATGCGAGAATAGTACAAAACGTAAAGAAAAAATAAGTTCTTAACATTACTTTTTAAAATTATAAGCGATAGAGCAAGGTTTTAGTGAAAAAACATAAAGGATCGATAACGTTCCATAAACCATAGACACTTTAGAGGTAGAATAGTAAGGAAACGGACCAAGGACTTTTGAAACAGACTTTAGTAAAAATAATTTGCTGGGTCGGTAAATAATCAATGCAGGCTGTAAGAATAAGAGACCATTAGTCGAATCAAGCAGAAGGTAATAATACTTGTACTAGCTGAGGGCTAGTAAACAGCAGAGTTACTTGTATCCAAAATAACTGGACTCGGGCGAAACAACAAGTCTGAGACATTTGCTTAGTTTCTACAATGAATAAAAGGTTCGTAGTAGTTAGAATATAAGAAAAACACTAGAGAACAGTAAGACATAGGTCTCTCTACTAAAACAATGGATTAATTGCAATAAAAGATTAGGTTCAAAAGTATCTGGACTAAAAAGGTACAAAATAAAAAAGAATAAAGGATACTCCAGGTACGGATTCAAAAGGGTAATAGGATCTGAATACAGAATAGGATAGAAAAGTGAAAAAGGAAATATAGGAATAGAAGATTTAGAAGGGCGAGATGGAAGCCTAAGAAGTTATAGGATACTTTAGGAAGGTTATAACGAACTGAGAAGAATACGGGATCTTAAATAAAATAAGACACAGAATACGTATGATTAACGAATTTGTTTTATTCAAAATCTGGAACTTATATAATTAAGAAAATGACACATAACATAAGAGCTGCATTATTAGTAGTAATAAACAAAGTAATTAGCGCGAAGTTCACAAATAGTAAGAACGAAATAATACAGATATATTTATTAATATATTAAATCGGATAATAAACAACTTAAAGAAATAGCACTGGCATATAAAGACGATTATATAATGAAACAAAAAAGAAAACATGAGTTATAATTAAACAAAATATTCATCCCCTAGGAGTTAGTAAATTAAATTAAATTAAACTAAATTAAACTATAATAATGAACTACGACTAACTTATTTCGGTAATCTTAGTATGCTAAATATGAGATACGAAAAGAAACGAAATTAAACAAGCTTAGTTAGACTATATGTAAATAATGGAAACAAGGGTCCCCGTGTCCAGGGATATAAAGGGACAAAACTTTTTTAGAGCTCAGTTATACGCTCGCCATCGGTGGATATACAAGCTTCCCACCGCCGGGGAAGCTCATGGATCCCTTTATACAGGCTGGACGCGGGTACCCCACCAATAAAACGTAAAAACCACGACTTAATACTATCCTCGCTTAGGGCTGCTAAATGCAGGCGATTGCGATAGTTATTAAAACCGCGAAAAAGTAGATAATCTGTTGGAGATAGATCCGGTGAACGAGGAGGATGGGTGAGAACCTCGACCCCGGCATCATCGTAAAAAATCCTCGCCACGGCGGAAGTATGAGGACCCGCACTATCCTGGAGGAGTACCGGGGTTAACCCACCAGGATAAAACCGGTAATAAGCCTCTAAGGCCTCGGCAAAAAGCATCCCGTGCTTTCGTCCCGTTAGCTCTTCCTCGGGTTCGAAAAAGTGCACCAGTAATATACCGGCCGCACACCACCAAACGCTTACCTTTTGCTTTGGAGGAATCGGACGATTCACAAAGGGCGAATAAATTCGTTCACCCTTTCGCGTCCAGGCGGAAGGTGGCGCACGGTAAGGGAAAACCACCCAGCGCTCATCGCAGGTGATCATACGATTTAAAAACGGTTCGTCAAAATTGCGTAACATTAATTGGACGCACGACTCCACGCGTACCTCACGAGCTTGAGCAGAAGGAGAAAATACAAACTGGGACCTGCGACGATGATACTGCAACTCCTTGAGTCGACGACAAACGGTGGAAGCGCCGACCATCAGCATCGATGCGATAGCCCGAACACCTAGCTGGGGTGAATGCTGGATGATGGCAACGAGATGGTCATTCAAATCATAAAGTCGAGGACGGCCACTGCGGGGACTGGCCCCCATCCGTGTCCGCCCCTCACGAAATTGCTTGTAAAGATCGTAGACGGTGGACCGGCGACGGTCCGGTCCCCGTAAGCCCCATTAATTTTTTCCAGGCACTCCCTTGCGGGGCTCCCAGTATAAAACATCAAATGGACCATGTGCCT
The DNA here is from genome assembly GCA_916610235.2 of Lasioglossum morio. Classification (NCBI taxonomy): domain Eukaryota; kingdom Metazoa; phylum Arthropoda; class Insecta; order Hymenoptera; family Halictidae; genus Lasioglossum; species Lasioglossum morio. The sequence goes on along the minus strand of CAKAJA020000795.1, from coordinate 19,008 downwards.
GATCCGTTGACGTGATAAAACGGGAGGGGCGCCAGCGTTAGCCCTAGTTTCCTAAAAATAAAAAAGAAAAAGAAAAATGATTAAAGAAGAATTATTAAGGGATTATAAGAAGTAATAAGAACTATGGAAGTAATGAAAGAACAAGAAGTTGCATAATAAGCAAAGAGTTAGAATTAGATTTAGGCAACATATAGATTCATGCACAAAAAGTAAATGGATAGCCAAAAAATACAAAATATAGAAATAACGGGATAAGACAATAATGAATAAATAAGAAAAATTATGTAAATACTTACGTCAGAAACCACTGGCTCGTCATCCGATTCCGACGAAGGGGTCGAAGCACGTGATGAAGAAGTTGCTTCGGCCATAGCTACTAACCCGTAAGCTAATATTCCTTCCCCAAAGACAAATGAAAAAAGATAAATGAAATGGAAATGATAAGAGTAAAATATAAGCTAAAGTCAGGAGTGAATTAATAATCAATAAAAACAAAAATATAGGAAGAAAGTGAGTATGTAATACTTACCAAAAACTCAGCCTAGAGAAAACTCGGAAAAGAGGTGCGAGAACCAGCGGACTTGGAACGATGTCGATCGGTACTGTCCAGAAATGATAATGACTGAAACCGCGGCTCCCGGACAAGCTATAAGAAGAGGTACAAGTTGAAAGTAAATCGAAAACAGACAGATAGATAGTTAAAGCAGTGAAACAGACAGCGAAAGGCAAATAATATAGGAAGTACACAGAAAGACCGAAAGATGTCGGGAAGCACAGAAGAAATAAGCTAACATACCAGTAGAGAGTAAAGAAAAAGGAAACAGAGAAGTCTACATACATACACACTTAAAATGGACACACACACATACAGATAGAGATATAAAAGAAGGATACGGACTTAGACATAAAATGACCTAGAAGACGTTCCAGTAACAAGACACACGAATATAGAGAAATAGAAGAAACATTGAGAGGACAGTGGTAGTAGTGGCACTCTTACATATGAAACGATTTAGTACATAAATAGGTATACAACTACAAGGTAACAGCATCAGTAAACACGGCAAGGAAAAGGAATATACGGCTCTATATAAATAGAGAAAGACAGAGAATACCATACACGTAAGTATGGGGTATCACCTTAAAAGTATAGGGAGAAAAAAGTCCCTGACACGAGGAGTAAAATAAAACACTCCGCGAAAGAACAAGGGGGGGAAGGCCTGTCCTCCAACACAGGGTCGAATGAAATAAAGAAAAACAGCGAACTCAGTGAGGTTTCAAACTCTTATGATAACAGTACGGTACGGTTTTGATAAAAATTATAATTGAAACGAATGCTTACTGATCAGAAGTTTGAAATTCGGTATTAGGCGAGCTTAATTATTAAAGCAAAAAGGTAGCAGACTAAGGAGTAGAGTGCGTAAAGATATCGGTCGTATATAGTAAAGTAAAAGCAGTTTACGGACATACGATTAAACGGTTAAGTGAGTGAGGCGAGCCGAAAGGCGAGCCTATAGGCAAGAATAAGAGAGAAAGTGTCCCATACAAACTAAGGAATTCAGTGTAGAAAAAAAAAGGAAAATAGGATTACCGAGACGAATTCCGAGAGGCAGAACCGTAAGTTGTAATGTATCATATATTGCTTTGCTACGGTCACATAACTCGAATAAATAGTAGGAATCCGTAGGATATATAGAGAGAAAATATAGAATAGCTAATAATGTATAATATTAAACTAACTAAATTATAATGGGAAGCTACCCAAAGGAATGTATATAGTACACGAACAGTTCTAATGTATACCGTTGCTACTAGACGAAAGAATTAGTTTTGGATAATAAATTATAGTCATATAAGAGGTAAATTAAGAAAAAGTAGAATCTAAAGTTAAAATAGAAATACGGACGAAGGTTCAGAAGCTCTAAGGGCAATAATTAGAGGGTCTGGGGAAAAGAAATATCAAACGTACTAGCAGTACCTTCTTTTCGCAGGAAATAAAAGGGGAAGTATAGGGGAGAAGCATAAGTGAACTCGCCTATACTAAATCGGTGTCTGACATGAACCAGGCGATCTGGACTCGTGTAATTTAGGTATAAAAGAAGATTTAAGAGCTAACTCCCAAAATTAGATTGCTGGTAGAAAAGGAAAAAGCTAATAAAAGAAAACAGCTTAAAGAGAATAAAATTCGAACAAAAAATTAAAAATTAAGCTGTTCCTGATTTCTAGACTGCCCCTGGAGCACTACGCCACTGGGCACCAAAAAAAGGTGGACCAAAGAAATATAAGAGAAATAAGGAAGAGTACCAATAGTCCTTGGACTATTTAGCATACAAGCTTATTGGACTCCTACCGAATATTTTAGAAACAGAGTAGAGGGAACCAGTACAATAACTGCCGAGTTGTGTATAGTTTAGTTAAGTTAAGGATAGGCTAGTCACTTAGATCGAAGGAAGGAGAAGAGCGTGAATACGAAATACAAGGAATAGCTGAAAAAAGGTAGGACCATGCGTTCTTTCACTAAGAGAAGTTTAGGAAGAAAAACAGAAATAGCGTATCCGCGAAAACAGAAGTAGCAAAAATAATCGCCGCGAAAACGAGACACCGAAAACAGTAAACTGACGGAATCAAGTGGTCACAGCAGCGAAAGGTGGTCCGAGAAAGGTGTGAAAAAGCAGGGTGAAAAATTAAAATAATTATAAATAAAATAAACAGTTACCTTCCTCAGAATGTATGGAATAAAGGGGTAACAACCGCGAGAAAATATAATTTAAGTAATCTTTACAAAACGAACCTCTATCGCGACGAGGTACGATGGAACTTCGTTCAGCTCACTCTGCTTGTTCTCACTTTTCTCAACTCGTGTCAACAACAATCTCGAACATCTCCGACGACCTCGATGATGATTTGACACCTGTAAAGTAAATAAATGAATAGCTAATTAACTGAAATTTTGTGAAAATCATCGCGCGACAAGTTCACGTAAACGCGTATAATTAATAATTGAATAAACGTCGTAACTTGTCGCAAGATGAGGGCGGGAACCCTTCGGGAGAACTAGCTGTCCAGTTAACGTAAATAACAAACTATCTCATCCCTCACTCAGTGAGGAATGAGATAGATACAGAATATATAAGTTACCAAACAACCAAATAAAAATTGTCTAAACAGCTAGCATTTCACTTCTCGAATAAACGACATAAATTACATTTCCAAATTAGAAAAGAACATAGAATACGCGATGTTGAAAATAGAACGCTACAATCACCGACGTAGCACCAATAAGAATAAAACAAACAAAATGTCAAATCATAATCGAATAGCGCAGACACTCGCGAATATAGAACAGTATCTGTGAGATAGAAATAACAGGCTAAATAGAATCCAAATTAACAGTAAAATATCAAACATAATTGCAGAATACAAAAGACTGAAAACTTTTCAATTTTCAATTCCTAAATTTTTCAATTCTTCAAACTCTTCAAATCTTACAAATTCACAGAAATAACATTAGAACTCGCACGAATAAAATCTTGAAACCAACAATATTAAGAGAAAAACTCAATGTCAACAAAACTTTCAAAACAAAATCTCACAGATAGAATCGAACTAATTGACCACGAATGCCTGCACATAAACTGATAGCTTGATCCCGTCAGGCAACTGCAGGAAATAGTCGAAATCGTCGCAGTAAATCAAAAGAATGAGGTTTGCATGAACAAACAAATTAGCGATGAACACATGGCAGGTCGACAGGCAGTTACAAGACCCCGTACATAGAAGAAAAAGAAAAACAAAGATAAATATATTTGAAGCAACAGGTAGAAGCAATATAGCAATAAAATAAGTTAAATTACCATTAGTAATTCATTTCACAGATTATATATTAGTAAAGTGTATTAGTAATATAATTAGTAATATAAATTGATTTATACGTTAGTAATGTGAATTACTAAAAGTAATAAAAAACTAGTCGCAATAAACAAATACTGTTTGCACGAGCACGTCCAAAAAAGGAAATGCTCGTACAAACAAGAAAACGTCGAATAATTAATCAATTCAACTACCAACCTCGTGATTAGACACGTACACGTTCAGCAATCACAAAATGCCAGGACGATGAACAGCAAATTCCGAATTGCAGGATAAATCTAAAAATAAAAATAGAATCAGTAAATATAACAGTCACGATAATACAATAGAAATTGAAAATTCAAGACAAATAATAGCATTCATGAAAATTGCGATTAGTTTGTAATTAGACCAGAACGATACAACTACTAGGAGATAGAACAGGACCGCGATTTAATTACGAACAAATACCGAAGTCACGAAATGATACAAGTCGAACGGACACGGGCGCGACACGCGCGCGAAGCGACCACGTGCACCCTTCGAATTGTAAACAATGAAGCTAGGCGAGTCGCGCTCGACCGCGAGGGGAACATGAAGCGCCGAACAACGATGCGATCATGCGAACCGGCGTGACGGAAATAATTAATTTTCAATCGGAGAGGCAACTTTCGATCGTCTCGAAGACCACGACGACGATCGAGCCTCGATTACCGATCGACGAGCCACGGGAAACGCCGCAAAAAAAGAAACTTCCGATTCCCGGGGATCGAACGCGCGGAATAACTTTTGTTTTTGTTTAACTAACCTAGCCCTCGCACAATGAAAGGGTTGGGTTAGAATAAATTGTAATCAAAAAAGGAAAAAGAAAAACGCGAAGAGTTACACAGACGAATACTAAGCGATCGAGAGGCAACGACAAATGAACGAACAGGGACGCGAACCGAAAAACGAAAATGAGACGCGTAGACGATAAACTGAAAATTCCGAAAGCAGTAAAGAAAGGACAGAGAACGGTTAACAAACGGGAAGTCCGACAAACGACAACAACAATAAACGCGAAAATCAGAGGACAAAATGCAGCATTTACAAATGTAAACAGAATAGAGGAATGACAAAATGCAGGAAAAAGTAGGGTCCCCTGCATAAACGAAAATTAGAGATATAGTCGAACGTAGGGTAAACGCAGGCCAGAAAAAAGGGATCATTGTTCATCGGCACGAGACGGCTTAGGTAAACGGGCCAGCGAAAATTGAGAGACAAGCGAGGCGAAACACGTCGTTGAAAAAATCAACACGTGCTGCGCCTCGACGTCAAGCATGGCCAATTGAGATCGAAATTCTGAGATCGATCTCTTCTAGGGCGGGACCCAACACGAAAATATACGCGAGAGCCCCAAACTTCCGAGGGCGGTCCTCTCCCCACCCGCGGAAATAGAAGGAAACGCGAAACCAAGATTCGACGCAAGGGTAGAAACCGAGAAATAGCCTCAGTTCGAAACGGAAAAAGATCGCGTGTGGATCGCGACCAAACTACGAACGACCGCGAACAATTACAAACGACCGCGATTAATTCACGTACTTTCGCGAACAATTGCAAACAATCGCGATTAATGTACGTACTTTCGCGAACAATTGCAAACGACCGCGATTAATTTACGCGAACAAGTGAAAACAATCGCGATTAAGATTACGCACGATCGCGAACAAGTGCAAAAATCGCGGATAAATACGAACAATCGTGGAAAATCGTGGCAACAAACTGAAGTGATTAGTGAAAACGTGAAACAAACGTTAGAATTGAAAGCAGAGCAAACGGGCCCGAAGGAAGGAGAAGAGCGTGAATACGAAATACAAGGAATAGCTGAAAAAAGGTAGGACCATGCGTTCTTTCACTAAGAGAAGTTTAGGAAGAAAAACAGAAATAGCGTATACGCGAAAACAGAAGTAGCAAAAATAATCGCCGCGAAAACGAGACACCGAAAACAGTAAACTGACGGAATCAAGTGGTCACAGCAGCGAAAGGTGGTCCGAGAAAGGTGTGAAAAAGCAGGGTGAAAAATTAAAATAATTATAAATAAAATAAACAGTTACCTTCCTCAGAATGTATGGAATAAAGGGGTAACAACCGCGAGAAAAAATAACTTAAGTAATCTTTACAAAACGAACCTCTATCGCTGCGTCCGTCACCCACAGGCGCCGAGGTACGATGGAACTTCGTTCAGTTCTGCAGACACACCTGCAGACATCTGTGCAGTTCGTCACCGACTGACTCATTGACACACATTTCGAAGCAGCAAATGGATTTATGGCTGAATGATGCAAGTGAGTTTTTAAAACAATCAGTTTCTGCTTCTTCTCTCGTTCGGGTAAAGTTATTCGCGCGATTATCTCGTAAACTAAAGCCGACAGCCAAAAACTTTAAAGAAAAATGTTGTTCAGAATAATGGTCTTGACCACATATCAAAAGCTCGTTGAAATCGGAGAGAATTTACATAACCGAGAAACTCTTGTTTGTTGCGATGTCACGGCGTACCACCAACGCTCGGCTGCCGGTGCCGCGCGGCACGGCGGCCCAGGGCGCGCTCTGATTGGTCCGTGTTTTTCGTTAATAACTCCTAAACAAAGCCGCGGACGCCATTTTTGCAAAGGAAAATGTCGCTTCAAATGACCCAAGGAACCTCCCGTTTTCGGGTCCTAGGGTAGTTTTGGGACACCCTGTATACGCGCATCAGACGTTATATACGCGACATATGCTTCATATACGAGTCGTACGCGTTATATACGCGTCATATACGTTATATACGCTTTATATGCGTTATATACGCTTCATATGCGTTATATACGCGTCATATTCATTATTTACGCGTCATATACGTTGTATACGTGTCATATACGTTATGTGCGCGTCATATACGTTATATACGCCTCATATACGTTATATACACGTCATATACGTTATATACGCGACATATACGTTATATACGCGTCATATACGTTATATACTCGTCATATACATCATATACGTAATATACGCGCATCAGACGTTATATACGCGACATATGCTTCATATACGAGTCGTATTCGTTATATACGCGTCATATACGTTATATACTCGTCATATACATCATATACGTAATATACGCGCATCAGACGTTATATACGCGACATATACGTTATATACGCGTCATATACGTTATATACGATTCATATACATTATATACGCGTCATATACGTTATATACACGTCATATACGTTATATACGCGACATATACGTTATATACGCGTTATATACGTTATATATGCGTCATATACGTTATATACTCGTCATATACATCATATACGAGTCATATACGTTATACACGTGTCATATACGTTATATACGCGACATCAGACTTTACATACGCGACATATGCGTCAGACACGAGTCGTATGCGCTATATACGCGTCATATACGTTATATACGCGACACATACGTTATATACGCGTCATATACGTTATATACTCGTCATATACATCATATACGAGTCATATACGTTATATACGCGCATCAGACATTATATACGCGACATATGCTTCATATACGAGTCGTATGCTTTATATTTTCGTCATATACATTATATACGCGACATATACGTTATATACGCGTCATATACATAATATGCACGTCATATACGTTATATACGGGTCATATACGTTATGTGCGCTACATATACGTTATATACGCGTCATATACGTTATATACGCTTTATATGCCTTATATACGCTTCATATGCGTCATATAGGCGTCATATTCATTATATACGCGTCATATACGTTACATACGTGTCATATACGTTATGTGCGCGTCATATACGTTATATACCCGACATATACGTTACATACTCGTTATATCCGTTATATGCGCCTCATATACGTTATATACACGTCATATACGTTATATACGAGTCATAGAAGACATATACGCGTGATGTACGTTATATAAGCTTGATGTACGTCATGTACGCGTCATATACGTCATATACGCTTCATATACGTTATATACGCGTCATATACATTATGTACGCGTCATACACGTTATATACGCGTCATATACGATATGTGCGCGTTATATACGGAATACGCGACATATACGTTATATACTCGTCATATACATCATATACGAGTCATATACGTTATATACGCGACATATGCGTTATATACGAGTCGTATGCGTTATATACACGTCATATACCATATATACGCGTGTTATACGTTATATACGCCTCATATACGTTATATACACTTCATATACGTTATATACGCCACATATACATCATATACGAGTTATATACGTCATATACGCGTGATGTACGTTATATATGCTTGATATACGCCATATACGCGTCATATACGTCATATACGCTTCATATACGTTATATACGCGTCATATACATTATATACTCGTCATATACGTTATATACGCGTCATATACGTTATATACACGTCATATACGTTATATACGAGTCATATACGTCATATACGAGTTATATACGTCATATACGCGTGATGTACGTTATATATGCTTGATATACGCCATATACGCGTCATATACGCTTCATATACGTTATATACGCGTCATATATGTTGGAATGTGGGAATAAATCTATATGTATGTGTGTGTATGTGTGCGATAGGCAGCGCTCGAAAAGGCGAGAACCTTAGTACGAGTAAAATAGTGAAGGAGAAAGGAAGTACAAGTGTCACTGTATTACGAAGAAGAAGTTGTGTATAGGAAAAGAATATATAAATATATATGAGTGTTGTTCATAGTTAAAACCAAGATAAAACCTTTTCTTTCGCGTCCCATAAAACCTAACATGGTAGCAGAGCGTGGTTTCCCTGAAAAAAAGAGAGGTTAGGATGACAAAGTAGTAGTGAGAAAAACGTGCTTATTATCAAATAATTAAATAAAGGTGCAGTGCAAAAATACAAGTAAATATTAATACTTCAAGTATTGAAGATACTAGAAAGGCAAAATTAATATAATATAAATTAGTGAAAATAGTCGATGCACAAGGATTAGAGGGAGAGCACGTGGCAAACAAAACAGTACGGCGGACGTGCACGTGGTGATATTCGAGAGGAAAAGCCGAACCAGTAGAATAAAGGAAAAATGTCAAAACAAGAAGAGGTAAAGATACCAGTCTTCGACGGCAAAGATTATAGTTTATGGAAAAAGAGACTATTATTATATTTAAGATGGAAGAAATGTGACGCAGTCGCACGTAGTCGAAGAACGGCCAAAGATGACCCAACAGAGTGGGAAGAAATGGACACAAAGGCAATGAATTACATCTATTGCCGTATAAATAACGATCAGCTGGAGTTTGTCGGTGAGGAAAACACAGCGTATGGAATAATAAAGAAATTCGATCAGTTATATTTGAAGGAGTCAACAGCGCTGCAAATATGCATAAGGAATAAGATAGATAAAATGAGACTCAAGAACTACGATGAGTCAAGCTCATTTTTTTCGGATTTCGAGAAGACGATTAATGAGTTGAAAAATGCAGGCGGTACGGTAGGCGAAAAGGAAAAATTAAACTACATGTTAGGAACACTACCAGACACTCTGAGTTACATTGGTGATTTGATTGATGCAATGAATCCTGAAGACAGAAACTGCGAATTTTTAAAACGAAAAATATCAATGTGGGAAGTCAAAGATAAAAGTGATTCAAATAAGAATAAAGCTAGTGTGTTCAAAGTCGAAAATAAACCAATTGTCTGTCATGGCTGCGATAAGCCAGGACATTTCATAAGAGACTGCAGAAATCCATGGCGAAAAGGGTTTGGAAGAAGCGAACCGAATGGGGCTGGAGCATACAGGCAAGGAGGTGCTCATGGTCACCGGACATTCCAGCAGCAGCCAATGCGAGGACGTGGAAGCAGAGGCTACATACAACGAGGATTCAACAGCAGAGGAAGAGGCTTTCAGAAGCGAAGCACCGAAGAGCACAACGCAAGATATAGTTACAACGATCAGTGTCAAGTGAAAGGTTCTTTTGTGACTCAAATTGTGAGTGATGAGTATGTGAGAAATGAGTATGCGAGTGATGAGTATGTTGTGAGAGATATTAAAAGTTATAATTGTAATAATACAAATAGAATAGACTGAATATTAGACAGCGGGTGCTCAGATCACATCATAAATAACGACTCGTACTACAGTGAATCTTTAACTTTGAAAAATCCTATTAACGTTAAAGTTGGTGATGGTAGAATTCTAAAAGGTACTAAAGTTGGTAAAGTCTGTACACATTTTATAGTTGATGGTACGAAAGTCGAAACCACAATATCCAATGTATTCTATGTAGAAGACATGGACAAAAATTTAATTAGTTTTTCAAAAGTAACAGATAAGAATAAGATTATCTCGATTGATAAAACAGCGAAAATTTACGATAAAGTTGAAAATCTAATTGCAATTGCGTATAAAGAAAATGGACTGTATAAAATGAGTAGTTACATAAATGAAAAGAAAAATTATAACACAGAGATTAATAACAAAATGACCCAAAAGGAAAGATTACACAAGATGTTAGGCCATATAAATTTCAAATATTTAGAACATATGTGTAAAGAAAATTTAGTAGATGGTTTACCAAATGAGATAGAGTCAACTTATTTAAAATGTGGTACTTGTATAAGAAACAAAATGCACAATTTATCCTTTAAAAATAACAGAACAAGAGCAAGTGAAATTTTAGAAATTGTTCATTCTGATTTAAATGGGCCACAAACAACTATAGGGTATGATGGTTCAAAATATTTTCTAAGTTTGGTTGATGATTACAGTAAATTAGCTGTCGTTTATACAATTAAATCAAAGAGTGAAGTACATGACTGTATTAAAAATTATATAAATCAAGTTGAAAATTTAACTGGTAAAAAGATAAAGAAATTCAGATGCGATAATGGGAAAGAATATTTAAATAAATATATCTATGATTTAGCAAATGAAAAGGGAATCCTAATTGAACCATGCCCACCATACGTACACGAACTAAATGGTGTGGCGGAAAAATTTAACAGAACGATTATGAATTCTGCCAGATGTTTATTACACGATGCAAACGTAAGTCGAAGATACTGGCCAGAAGTTGTAAAAACAGCAACTTATTTGAAGAATAGAATCTTTACAAAAAGCACTATTGAAAATAAAACACCTTTTGAGATATTTTTTTGTAAGCGACCCAATTTAAGTAATTTAAAATTATTTGGTAGTAAAGTTTTTGCGAGAGTACCCGAGGAAAAAAGAAACTCAAAATGGGACCGAAAAGCGGATATAGGAATCTTGCTAGGTTATGAAAATGTTGGATACCGAGTTTTGATGAACGGTAAAATCACAGTAGTAAGACACGTTGAAATAGTTGAAGATAGTCAAAATTTAGTAGGATTTAGTGGCGACGATAACGAAAATTGTAATGATAATGATGATAAATACAGTGTAGGAAGTCAAAATTCGGAATCGGACGTGTTCATAAAAGAATCAAAATTCAAAATTGAGGATACAAATGAGGGACAAGTAGTGAAAGAAAATACAATTGAAAAAAGTCAAAGGTAGTTGAGTATAGGATCAAATAAAGACCATAATTTAAGACGATCGGAGGGAGAAAAGAAAAGACCTGATTTTTATAGTGCTAGCTTAGTAAATACGAGATGCATTTATGTAAATGTAGTAAGCGCAGATAGTCCATCAAGTTATGATGAAGCATTAAAAAGCAATGAATATGATTTATGGAAAGAAGCAATGGACAAGGAAATAAATTGTTTAAATAAAAATGGAACGTGGAAGCTAGTCGAAAAACCAGAAAATGTAAAAATATTAGACCTAAAATGGGTGTTTACAAATAAATCCACAAATCGAAAGAAAGCAAGACTCGTGGTGAGAGGTTTTCAGCAGTCTGAAGTGCTTGAAGACTTATACTCGCCAGTGGCTAGAGTACAGACTTTGAAATTATTATTATCCTATTGCTGCCAAAATAAATTAACAATCCTACAATTAGATGTTGAAACGGCATTCTTAAATGGCCAGGTACAATCAGAAGTATTTGTAAAACAACCTTTGGGATATGCGGATAACACCGGGAGAGTTTGTAAATTAAGGAAAGCATTGTACGGTTTGAGAGAGAGCCCGAGGGCGTGGTATGAGTGTTTTGATAATTATATAAGAAAACTAGGTTTTGTAAGAAGTGAGAATGATTACTGTCTATATGTAAAAAATGAGAAAAATGATACAAGTTACTTAATCCTATTTGTTGATGACTTGCTGATATGCGGAAAGAACACAGAAAATTTGAATGAAATAATAAACAGACTATCTGAGAAATTTTGTATGAAAAATCTAGGAGAAGTCAAAACGTATTTAGGAATAAATATTGGCTATGATCGCGAGAAGTGTAAAATGACGTTAGATCAGAAAGATTATATAGAGTCACTAGCTAGGAAGTATAACATTATTGAATCGAAGCTGTATAATACACCAATGGAACAAACTTTGAGTTTACAGCAAGCACAGTCAGCATCAAATGATTTAAATTGTAGAAATTTGATTGGAGCCTTATTATACATAAGTGCAAATACGAGATTGGATGTTGGTTATAGTGTAAACTATTATATATGAGTCGATTTCAAAATTGTTATAATGAATCGCACTATAAATATGCATTGAGAATACTAAAGTATCTATATTTAACAAGAGACTTAAAGTTAACTTATCAAAGAAATTTAGAAGCAGATATCATTGATTGTTTTGTTGATGCTGACTGGGCAGGTGATAAGACTGATAGAAAATCTACGACAGGTTATATAATTAGAGTATTTGGGAATGTAATCTATTGGAAATCACGAAAGCAAGGAAGTGTAACGAAATCCTCTACGGCAGCTGAATACGTAGCGTTGTCAGATTCAGTCAGTGAGGTTAGAGTAATTTTGAACCTACTAAAAGACTTTAGAATAAAACCAGGCAAACCTGTAACAATCTATGAAGACAACTCTGGTGCTATTGCTATTGCTAAGTTTGGAAATTTAACAAAAAACTCAAAATACATTGAGGTACATTACCACTTTATTAATGAGTGCTATGAAAAAGGAATTATAGAAATTGTCAAAGTTGAGTCAGAAAGTAATATTGCCGACATTCTGACAAAAGCCTTGGGTAGAAATAGGTTTGAAACCTTAAGGCAAGCACTAAGAATAGTTTAAATTTATATAAATATTTTGACACATAGATTTAAGGAGGTGTGTTGGAATGTGGGAATAAATCTATATGTATGTGTGTGTGTGTGTGCGATAGGCAGCGCTCGAAAAGGCGAGAACCTTAGTACGAGTAAAATAGTGAAGGAGAAAGGAAGTACAAGTGTCACAGTATTACGAAGAAGAAGTTGTGTATAGGAAAAGAATATATAAATATATATGAGTGTTGTTCATAGTTAAAACCAAGATAAAACCTTTTCTTTCGCGTCCCATAAAACCTAACAATACGTTATATACGCGTCATATACCTTATATACGCGTGATATACGTTATATACGCTTGATATACGTCATATACGTTGTATACGCGTCATATACGTTATATACGCGTCATATACATTATATACGCGTCATATACGTTATATACGTGTTATATACGTTATGTGCGCGTCATATACGTTATATACCCGAAATATACGTTAAATACGCGTCATATACGTTATATACGCCTCATATACGTTATATACACGTCATATACGTTATATACGCGACATATACATCATATACGAGTCATATACGTTATATACCCGACATATACGTTACATACTCGTCATATACGTTATATACGCCTCATATACGTTATATACACGTCATATACGTTATATAAGCGACATATACATCATATACGAGTCATATACGTTATATACCCGACATATACGTTACATACTCGTCATATACGTTATACGCGTCATATACGTTATATACTCGTCATATACATCATATACGAGTCATATACGTTATATACGCGCATCAGACGTTATATACGCGACATATGCTTCATATACGAGTCGTATGCGTTATATACGCGTCATATACGTTATATATGCGACATATACGTTATATACGCGTCATATACGTTATGTGCGCGTCATATACGTTATATACTCGTCATATACGTTATATACGCGTCATATACGTTATATACGCTTCATATGCGTTATATACGCTTCATATGCGTTATATACGCGTCATATTCATTATATAAGCGTCATATACGTTACATACGTGTCATATACGTTATGTGCGCGTCATATACGTTATATACCCGACATATACGTTACATACTCGTCATATACGTTATATGCGCCTCATATACGTTATATTCACGTCATATACTTTATATACGTGTCATAGAAGACATATACGCGTGATATACGTTATATACGCTTGATGTACGTCATGTACGCGTCATATACGTCATATACGCTTCATATACGTTATATACGCGTCATATACGTTATATACGCGTCATATACGTTATATACGATTCATATACATTATATACGCGTCATATACGTTATATACACGTCATATACGTTATATACGCGACATATACGTAATATACGCGTCATATACGTTATATACGATTCATATACATTATATACGCGTCATATACGTTATATACACGTCATATACGTTATATACGCGACATATACGTTATATACGCGTTATACACGTTATATATGCGTCATATACGTTATATACTCGTCATATACATCATATACGAGTCATATACGTTATATACGCGACATCAGACTTTACATACGCGACATATGCGTCAGACACGAGCCGTATGCGTTATATACGCGTCATATACGTTATATACGCGACACATACGTTATATACGCGTCATATACGTTATATACTCGTCATATACATCATATACGAGTCATATAAGTTATATACGCGCATCAGACGTTATATACGCGACATATGCTTCATATACGAGTCGTATGCTTTATATTTTCGTCATATACATTATATACGCGACATATACGTTATATACGCGTCATATACGTTATGTGCGCGTCATATACGTTATATACCCGACATATACGTTACATACTCGTCATATACGTTATATGCGCCTCATATACGTTATATTCACGTCATATACTTTATATACGTGTCATAGAAGATATATACGCGTGATATACGTTATATACGCTTGATGTACGTCATGTACGCGTCATATACGTCATATACGCTTCATGTACGTTATATACGCGTCATATACGTTGTATACGCGTCATATACGTTATATACGATTCATATACATTATATACGCGTCATATACGTTATATACACGTCATATACGTTATATACGCGACATATACGTTATATACGCGTTATACACGTTATATATGCGTCATATACGTTATATACTCGTCATATACATCATATACGAGTCATATACGTTATATACGCGACATCAGACTTTACATACGCGACATATGCGTCAGACACGAGTCGTATGCGTTATATACGCGTCATATACGTTATATACGCGACACATACGTTATATACGCGTCATATACGTTATATACTCGTCATATACATCATATACGAGTCATATACGTTATATACGCGCATCAGACGTTATATACGCGACATATGCTTCATATACGAGTCGTATGCTTTATATTTTCGTCATATACATTATATACGCGACATATACGTTATATACGCGTCATATACATAATATGCACGTCATATACGTTATATACGGGTCATATACGTTATGTGCGCTACATTTACGTTATATACGCGTCATATACGTTATATACGCTTTATATGCCTTATATACGCTTCATATACGTTATATACGCGTCATATTCATTATATACGCGTCATATACGTTACATACGTGTCATATACGTTATGTGCGCGTCATATACGTTATATACTCGTCATATACATCATATACGAGTCATATACGTTATATACGCGACATCAGACGTTATATACGCGTCATATACGTTATATACGTGTCATATATGTTACGTGCGCGTCATATACGTTATATACCCGACATATACGTTATGTGCGCGTCATATACGTTATATACCCGACGTATACGTTACATACTCGTCATATACGTTATATGCGCCTCATATACGTTATATTCACGTCATATACTTTATATACGTGTCATAGAAGACATATACGCGTGATATACGTTATATACGCTTGATGTACGTCATGTACGCGTCATATACGTCATATACGCTTCATATACGTTATATACGCGTCATATACGTTATATACGCGTCATATACGTTATATACGATTCATATACATTATATACGCGTCATATACGTTATATACACGTCATATACGTTATATACGCGACATATACGTTATATACGCGTTATACACGTTATATATGCGTCATATACGTTATATACTCGTCATATACATCATATACGAGTCATATACGTTATATACGCGACATCAGACTTTACATACGCGACATATGCGTCAGACACGAGTCGTATGCGTTATATACGCGTCATATACGTTATATACGCGACACATACGTTATATACGCGTCATATACGTTATATACTCGTCATATACATCATATACGAGTCATATACGTTATATACGCGCATCAGACGTTATATACGCGACATATGCTTCATATACGAGTCGTATGCTTTATATTTTCGTCATATACATTATATACGCGACATATACGTTATATACGCGTCATATACATAATATGCACGTCATATACGTTACATACGGGTCATATACGTTATGTGCGCTACATTTACGTTATATACGCGTCATATACGTTATATACGCTTTATATGCGTTATATACGCTTCATATACGTTATATACGCGTCATATTCATTATATACGCGTCATATACGTTACATACGTGTCACATACGTTATGTGCGCGTCATATACGTTATATACTCGTCATATACATCATATACGAGTCATATACGTTATATACGCGACATCAGACGTTATATACGCGTCATATACGTTATATACGTGTCATATATGTTACGTGCGCGTCATATACGTTATATACCCGACATATACGTTATATACGCGTCATATACGTTATATACGCTTCATATGCGTTATATACGCTTCATATGCGTTATATACGCGTCATATTCATTATATACGCGTCATATACGTTACATACGCGACATATACATCATATACGAGTCATATACGTTATATACCCGACATATACGTTACATACTCGTCATATACGTTATATACGCCTCATATACGTTATATACACGTCATATATATGATATACGCGTCATATACGTTATATACTCGTCATATACATCATATACGAGTCATATACGTTATATACGCGCATCAGACGTTATATACGCGACATATGCTTCATATACGAGTCGTATGCGTTATATACGCGACATATACGTTATATACGCGTCATATACGTTATATAAGATTCATATACATTATATACGCGTCATATACGTTATATACACGTCATATACGTTATATACGCGACATATACGTTATATACGCGTCATATACGTTATATATGCGTCATATACGTTATATACTCGTCATATACATCATATACGAGTCATATACGTTATATACGCGACATCAGACGTTATATACGCGACATATGCGTCATACACGAGTCGTATGCGTTATATACGCGTCATATACGTTATATACGCGACACATACGTTATATACGCGTCATATACGTTATATACTCGTCATATACATCATATACGAGTCATATACGTTATATACGCGCATCAGACGTTATATACGCGACATATGCTTCATATACTCGTCATATACATCATATACGAGTCATATACGTTATATACGCGCATCAGACGTTATATACGCGACATATGCTTCATATACGAGTCGTATGCGTTATATACGCGTCATATACGTTATATACGCGTCATATACGTTATATACGCGGCATATACATCATATACGAGTCATATACGTCATATACGCGTGATATACGTTATATACGCTTGATATACGCCATATACGCGTCATATACGTCATATACGCTTCATATACGTTATATACGCGTCATATACATTATATACTCGTCATATACGTTATATACGCGTCATATACGTTATATACACGTCATATACGTTATATACGAGTCATATACGTCATATACGCGTGATATACGTCATATACGCTTGATGTACGTCATATACGCGTCATATACGTTATATACGCGACACATACGTTATATACGCGTCATATACGTTATATACTCGTCATATACATCATATACGAGTCATATACGTTATATACGCGCATCAGACGTTATATACGCGACATATGCTTCATATACGAGTCGTATGCGTTATATACTCGTCATATACATCATATACGCGTCATATACGTTATATACTCGTCACATACATCATATACGAGTCATATACGTCATATACGCGTGATATACGTTATATACGCTTGATATACGCCATATACGCGTCATATACGTCATATACGCTTCATATACGTTATATACGCGTCATATACATTATATACTCGTCATATACGTTATATACGCGTCATATACGTTATATACACGTCATATACGTTATATACGAGTCATATACGTCATATACGCGTGATATACGTTATATACGCTTGATGTACGTCATATACGCGTCATATACGTTATATACTCGTCATATACATCATATACGAGTCATATACGTTATATACGCCACATAAGACATTATATACGCGACATATGCGTGATATACGAGTCGTATGCGTTATGTGCGCTTCATATACGTTATATACGCGTCATATACGTTATATACGTTTCATATACGTTATATACGCTTCATATACGTTATATACTCGTCATATACATCATATACGAGTCATATACGTTATATACGCGACATTAGACGTTATATACGCGTCATATACGTTATATACTCGTCATATACGTCATATGCGAGTCATATACGTTATATACGCGACATCAGACGTTATATACGCGTCATATACGTTATATACATGTCATATACGTTACGTGCGCGTCATATACGTTATATACCCGACAT
>CAKAJA020000794.1:0-27364 GCA_916610235.2 Lasioglossum morio | reverse complement strand
TTATGCTTTATGCGTTATGCGTTGTGCGTTATGCGTTATACGTTTGCGTTATGCGTTATGCGTTGTGCGTTATACGTTTGCGTTATGCGTTATGCGTTATCCGTTGTTCGTTATGCGTTATGCGTTGGGCGTAATACGTTTGCGTTAAGCGTTATGCGTTATGCTTTATGCGTTATGAGTTATGCGTTATGCGTTATACGGTATAAATTATGCGTTATTCGTTATGCGTTATGCGTTATGTGTTATGCGTTATGCGTTATGCGTTATGCGTTATGCGTTATGCGTTATGCATTATGCGTTATGCGTTATGCGTTGTTCGTTATGCGTTATGCGTTATGCGTTATGCGTGATGCGTTATGCTTTTTGCGTTGTGCGTTATGAGTTATACGTTATGCGTTAAGCGTTATGCGTTATGCTTTATGCGTTACGCGTGATCCATTATGCGTTATGCGTTATGCGTTATGCGTTATGCCTTATGCATTTTGCGTTATGCGCCATGCGTTATGCGTTATGAGTTATGCGTTATGCGTTATGCGTTATGCGTTATGCGTTATACGTTATGCGTTATGCGTGATGCGTTATGCGTTATGCGTTATGCGTTATGCGTTATGCGTTATGCGTTATGCGTTATGCGTTATGCGTTATGCGTTATGCGTTATGCGTTATGCGTTATGCGTTATGCGTTATGCGTTATGCGTTATGCGTTATGCGTTATGCGTTATGCGTTATGCGTTATGCGTGATGCGTTATGCGTTATGCGTTATGCGTTATGCGTTATGCGTTATGCGTTATGCGTTATGCGTTATGCGTTATGCGTAATACGTTATGCGTTATGCGTTATGCGTTATGCGTTATGCGTTGTTCGTTATGCGTTATGCGTTGGGCGTAATACGTTTGCGTTATGCGTTATGCGTTATGCGTTATGCGTTATGCGTTATGCGTTATGCGTTACGCGTTATGCGTTATGCGTTATGCGTTATGCGTTATGCGTTGGGCGTAATACGTTTGCGTTATGCGTTATGCGTTATGCTTTATGCGTTATGCGTTATGCGTTATACGGTATGAGTTATGCGTTATTCGTTATGCGTTATGCGTTATGCGTTATGCGTTATGCGTTATGCGTTATGCGTTATGCGTTATGCGTTAACGTTATGCGATATGCATTTTGCGTTATGCGTTATGCGTTTTGCGTCATACGTTATGCTTTATGCGTTATGCGTTATGAGTTATACGTTATGCGTTATGCGTTATGCGTTATGCGTTATGCGTTATGCGTTATATGTTATGCGTTATGCGTTATGCGTTATGCGTTATGCATTATGCGTTATGCGTTGTTCGTTATGCGTTATGCGTTATGCGTTATGCGTTATGCGTTATGCGTTATGCGTTATGCGTTATGCGTTATGCGTTATGCGTTATGCGTTATGCGTTATGCGTTCTGTGTTGTGCGTTGTGCGTTGTGCGATATGCGTTATGCGTTATGGGTTATGGGTTGTGCGTTATGCTATATGCGTTATGCATTTTGCGTTATGCGTTATGCGTTATGCGTTATGCGTTATGCGTTATGTATTATGCGTTATGCGTTATGCGTTGAGCGTTTGCGTTATGCGTTAGGCGTTATGCGTTATGCTTTATGCGTTATGCGTTATGCGTTATGCGTTATGCGTTATACGTTTGCGTTATGCGTTATGCGTTGTGCGTTATACGTTTGCGTTATGCGTTATGCGTTATGCGTTGTTCGTTATGCGTTATGCGTTGGGCGTAATACGTTTGCGTTATGCGTTATGCGTTATGCTTTATGCGTTATGCGTTATGCGTTATACGGTATAAATTATGCGTTATTCGTTATGCGTTATGCGTTATGCGTTATGCGTTATGCGTTATGCGTTATGCGATATGCGTTATGCGTTATGCGTTATGCGTTATGCGTTATGCGTTATGCGTTATGCGTTATGCGTTGTTCGTTATGCGTTATGCGTTATGCGTTATGCGTGATGCGTTATGCTTTTTGCGTTGTGCGTTATGAGTTATACGTTATGCGTTAAGCGTTATGCGTTATGCTTTATGCGTTATGCGTTATGCGTTATACGTTATGCGTTATGCGTTATGCGTTATGCGTTATGCGTTATGCGTTATGCTTTATGCGTTATGCGTTATGCGTTATACGGTATGAGTTATGCGTTATTCGTTATGCGTTATGCGTTATGCGTTATGCGTTATGCGTTATGCGTTATGCGTTATGCGTTATGCGTTAACGTTATGCGATATGCATTTTGCGTTATGCGTTATGCGTTTTGCGTCATACGTTATGCTTTATGCGTTATGCGTTATGAGTTATACGTTATGCGTTATGCGTTATGCGTTATGCGTTATGCGTTATGCGTTATGCGTTATGCGTTATATGTTATGCGTTATGCGTTATGTGTTATGCGTTATGGATTATGCGTTATGGGTTGTTCGTTATGCGTTATGCGTTATGCGTTATGCGTTATGCGTTATGCGTTATGCGTTATGCGTTATGCGTTATGCGTTATGCGTTATGCGTTATGCGTTATGCGTTATGCGTTCTGTGTTGTGCGTTGTGCGTTGTGCGATATGCGTTATGCGTTATGGGTTATGGGTTGTGCGTTATGCTATATGCGTTATGCATTTTGCGTTATGCGTTATGCGTTATGCGTTATGCGTTATGCGTTATGCATTATGCGTTATGCGTTATGCGTTGTGCGTTTGCGTTATGCGTTAGGCGTTATGCGTTATGCTTTATGCGTTATGGGTTATGCGTTATGCGTTATGCGTTATACGTTTGCGTTATGCGTTATGCGTTGTGCGTTATACGTTTGCGTTATGCGTTATGCGTTATACGGTATAAATTATGCGTTATTCGTTATGCGTTATGCGTTATGCGTTATGCGTTATGCGTTATGCGTTATGCGATATGCGTTATGCGTTATGCGTTATGCGTTATGCGTTATGCGTTATGCGTTATGCGTTATGCGTTATGCGTTGTTCGTTATGCGTTATGCGTTATGCGTGATGCGTTATGCTTTTTGCGTTGTGCGTTATGAGTTATACGTTATGCGTTAAGCGTTATGCGTTATGCTTTATGCGTTACGCGTGATCCATTATGCGTTATGCGTTATGCGTTATGCGTTATGCCTTATGCATTTTGCGTTATGCGCCATGCGTTATGCGTTATGAGTTATACGTTATGCGTTATGCGTTATGCGTTATGCGTTATACGTTATGCGTTATGCGTTATACGTTATGCGTTATGCGTTATGAGTTATGCGTCATGCGTTATGCGTTATGCGTTATGCGTTATGCGTTATGCGTTATGCGTTATGCGTTATGCGTTATGCGTAATACGTTATGCGTTATGCGTTATGCGTTATGCGTTATGCGTTGTTCGTTATGCGTTATGCGTTGGGCGTAATACGTTTGCGTTATGCGTTATGCCTTATGCGTTATGCGTTATGCGTTATGCGTTATGCGTTATGCGTTATGCGTTATGCGTTATGCGTTATGCGTTATGAGTTATACGTTATGCGTTATGCGTTATGCGTTATGCGTTATGCGTTATGCGTTATGCGTAATGCGTTATGCGTTATGCGTTAAGCGTTATGCGTTATGCGTTATGCGTTGTTCGTTATGCGTTATGCGTTATGCGTTATGCGTTATGCGTTATGCGTTATGCGTTATGCTTTATGCGTTATGAGTTATGAGTTATACGGTATGAGTTATGCGTTATGCGTTATGCGTTATGCGTTATGCGTTATACGTTATGCGTTATGCGTTATGCGTTATGCGTTATGCGTTATGCGTTATGCGTTATGCGTTATGCGTTATGCGTTATGCGTTATGCGTTATGCGTTATGCGTTATGCGTTATGCGTTATGCGTTAACGTTATGCGATATGCATTTTGCGTTATGCGTTATGCGTTTTGCGTCATACGTTATGCTTTATGCGTTATGCGTTATGAGTTATACGTTATGCGTTATGCGTTATGCGTTATGCGTTATGCGTTATGCGTTATGCGTTATGCGTTATGCGTTATGCGTTATATGTTATGCGTTATGCGTTATGCGTTATGCGTTATGCATTATGCGTTATGCGTTGTTCGTTATGCGTTATGCGTTATGCGTTATGCGTTATGCGTTATGCGTTATGCGTTATGCGTTATGCGTTATGCGTTATGCGTTATGCGTTCTGTGTTGTGCGTTGTGCGTTGTGCGATATGCGTTATGCGTTATGGGTTATGGGTTGTGCGTTATGCTATATGCGTTATGCATTTTGCGTTATGCGTTATGCGTTATGCGTTATGCGTTATGCGTTATGCATTATGCGTTATGCGTTATGCGTTGTGCGTTTGCGTTATGCGTTAGGCGTTATGCGTTATGCTTTATGCGTTATGCGTTATGCGTTATGCGTTATGCGTTATACGTTTGCGTTATGCGTTATGCGTTGTGCGTTATACGTTTGCGTTATGCGTTATGCGTTATGCGTTGTTCGTTATGCGTTATGCGTTGGGCGTAATACGTTTGCGTTATGCGTTATGCGTTATGCTTTATGCGTTATGCGTTATGCGTTATACGGTATAAATTATGCGTTATTCGTTATGCGTTATGCGTTATGCGTTATGCGTTATGCGTTATGCGATATGCGTTATGCGTTATGCGTTATGCGTTATGCGTTATGCGTTATGCGTTATGCGTTATGCGTTGTTCGTTATGCGTTATGCGTTATGCGTGATGCGTTATGCTTTTTGCGTTGTGCGTTATGAGTTATACGTTATGCGTTAAGCGTTATGCGTTATGCTTTATGCGTTACGCGTGATCCATTATGCGTTATGCGTTATGCGTTATGCGTTATGCCTTATGCATTTTGCGTTATGCGCCATGCGTTATGCGTTATGAGTTATACGTTATGCGTTATGCGTTATGCGTTATGCGTTATACGTTATGCGTTATGCGTTATACGTTATGCGTTATGCGTTATGAGTTATGCGTTATGCGTTATGCGTTATGCGTTATGCGTTATGCGTTATGCGTTATGCGTTATGCGTTATGCGTTATGCGTAATACGTTATGCGTTATGCGTTATGCGTTATGCGTTATGCGTTGTTCGTTATGCGTTATGCGTTGGGCGTAATACGTTTGCGTTATGCGTTATGCCTTATGCGTTATGCGTTATGCGTTATGCGTTATGCGTTATGCGTTATGCGTTATGCGTTATGCGTTATGCGTTATGCGTTATGCGTTATGAGTTATACGTTATGCGTTATGCGTTATGCGTTATGCGTTATGCGTTATGCGTAATGCGTTATGCGTTATGCGTTAAGCGTTATGCGTTATGCGTTATGCGTTGTTCGTTATGCGTTATGCGTTATGCGTTATGCGTGATGCGTTATGCGTTATGCTTTTTGCGTTATGCGTTATGCGTTATGCGTTATGCGTTATGCGTTATGCGTTATGCGTTATGCGTAATGCGTTATGCGTTATGCGTTATGCGTTATGCGTTATGCGATATGCGTTATGCGTTATGCGTTATGCGTTATGCGTTATGCGTTATGCGTTATGCGTTATGCGTTATGCGTTATGCGTTACGCGTTACGCGTTATGCGTTATGCGTTATGCGTTATGCGTTATGCGTTATGCGTTATGCGTTATGCGTTATGCGTTATGCGTTGTTCGTTATTCGTTATGCGTTGGGCGTAATACGTTTGCGTTATGCGTTATGCGTTATGCGTTATGCGTTATGCGTAATGCGTTATGCGTTATGCGTTATGCGTTATGCGTTATGCGTTATGCGTTATGCGTTATGCGTTATGCGTTATGCGTTATGCGTTATGCGTTATGCGTTATGCGTTACGCGTTATGCGTTATGCGTTATGCGTTATGCGTTATGCGTTATGCGTTATGCGTTATGCGTTATGCGTTATGCGTTGTTCGTTATTCGTTATGCGTTGGGCGTAATACGTTTGCGTTATGCGTTATGCGTTATGCGTTATGCGTTATGCGTTATGCGTTACGCGTTATGCGTTATGCGTTATGCGTTATGCGTTATGCGTTATGCGTTATGCGTTATGCGTTATGCGTTATGCGTTATGCGTTATGCGTTATGCGTTATGCGTTATGCGTTCTGTGTTGTGCGTTGTGCGTTGTGCGATATGCGTTATGCGTTATGGGTTATGGGTTATGCGTTATGCTATATGCGTTATGCATTTTGCGTTATGCGTTATGCGTTATCCGTTATGCGTCATGCGTTATGCGTTATGCATTATGCGTTATGCGTTATGCGTTATGCGTTGTGCGTTTGCGTTATGCGTTAGGCGTTATGCGTTATGCTTTATGCGTTATGAGTTATGAGTTATACGGTATGAGTTATGCGTTATGCGTTATGCGTTATGCGTTATGCGTTATGCGTTATGCGTTAGGCGTTATGCGTTATGCTTTATGCGTTATGAGTTATGAGTTATACGGTATGAGTTATGCGTTATGCGTTATGCGTTATGCGTTATGCGTTATGCGTTATACGTTATGCGTTATGCGTTATGCGTTATGCGTTATGCGTCATGCGTTATGCGTTATGCGTTATGCGTTATGCGTTATGCGTTATGCGTTATGCGTTATGCGTTATGCGTTATGCGTTAACGTTATGCGTTATGCCTTTTGCGTTATGCGTTATGCGTTTTGCGTTATACGTCATGCTTTATGCGTTATGCGTTATGAGTTATACGTTATGCGTTATGCGTTATGCGTTATGCGTTATATGTTATGCGTTATGCGTTATGCGTTGTTCGTTATGCGTTATGCGTTGGGCGTAATACGTTTGCGTTATGCGTTATGCGTTATGCTTTTTGCGTTATGCGTTATGAGTTATACGTTATGCGTTATGCGTTATGCTTTATGCGTTATGCGTTGGGCGTAATACGTTTGCGTTATGCGTTATGCGTTATGCGTTATGCGTTATGCGTTATGCGTTATGCGTTATGAGTTATGCGTTATGCGTTATGAGTTATACGTTATGCGTTATGCGTTATGCGTTATGCGTTATGCGTTATGCGTTATGCGTTATGCGTTATGCGTAATGCGTTATGCGTTATGCGTTAAGCGTTATGCGTTATGCGTTATGCGTTGTTCGTTATGCGTTATGCGTTATGCGTTATGCGTTATGCGTGATGCGTTATGCTTTTTGCGTTATGCGTTATGCGTTATGCGTTATGCGTTATGCGTTATGCGTTATGCGTTATGCGTAATGCGTTATGCGTTATGCGTTATGCGTTATGCGTTATGCGTTATGCGTTATGCGTTATGCGTTATGCGTTATGCGTTATGCGTTATGCGTTATGCGTTATGCGTTATGCGTTATGCGTTATGCGTTATGCGTTATGCGTTATGCGTTATGCGTTATGCGTTATGCGTTATGAGTTATACGTTATGCGTTAAACGTTATGCGTTATGCTTTATGCGTTATGCGTTATACGTTATGCGTTATGCGTTATGCTTTATGCGTTATGCGTTATGCGTTGTTCGTTATTCGTTATGCGTTGGGCGTAATACGTTTGCGTTATGCGTTATGCGTTATGCGTTATGCGTTATGCGTTATGCGTTATGCGTTATGCGTTATGCGTTATGCGTTATGCGTTATGCGTTATGCGTTATGCGTTATGCGTTCTGTGTTGTGCGTTGTGCGTTGTGCGATATGCGTTATGCGTTATGGGTTATGGGTTATGCGTTATGCTATATGCGTTATGCATTTTGCGTTATGCGTTATGCGTTATCCGTTATGCGTTATGCGTTATGCGTTATGCATTATGCGTTATGCGTTATGCGTTGTGCGTTTGCGTTATGCGTTAGGCGTTATGCGTTATGCTTTATGCGTTATGAGTTATGAGTTATACGGTATGAGTTATGCGTTATGCGTTATGCGTTATGCGTTAGGCGTTATGCGTTATGCTTTATGCGTTATGAGTTATGAGTTATACGGTATGAGTTATGCGTTATGCGTTATGCGTTATGCGTTATGCGTTATACGTTATGCGTTATGCGTTATGCGTTATGCGTTATGCGTTATGCGTTATGCGTTATGAGTTATGCGTTATGCGTTATGCGTTATGCGTTATGCGTTATGCGTTATGCGTTATGCGTTATGCGTTATGCGTTATGCGTTATGCGTTATGCGTTATGCGTTATGCGTGATGCGTTATGCGTTATGCGTTATGCGTTATGCGTTATGCGTTATGCGTTATGCGTTATGCGTAATACGTTATGCGTTATGCGTTATGCGTTGTTCGTTATGCGTTATGCGTTGGGCGTAATACGTATGCGTTATGCGTTATGCGTTATGCGTTATGCGTTATGCGTTATGCGTTATGCGTTATGCGTTATGCGTTATGCGTTATGCGTTATGCGTTATGCGTTATGCGTTATGCGTTGGGCGTAATACGTTTGCGTTATGCGTTATGCGTTATGCTTTATGCGTTATGCGTTATGCGTTATACGGTATGAGTTATGCGTTATTCGTTATGCGTTATGCGTTATGCGTTATGCGTTATGCGTTATGCGTTATGCGTTAACGTTATGCGTTATGCCTTTTGCGTTATGCGTTATGCGTTTTGCGTTATACGTTATGCTTTATGCGTTATGCGTTATGAGTTATACGTTATGCGTTATGCGTTATGCGTTATGCGTTATGCGTTATGCGTTATGCGTTATGCGTTATATGTTATGCGTTATGCGTTATGCGTTATGCGTTATGCATTATGCGTTATGCGTTATGCGTTATGCGTTATGCGTTATGCGTAATGCGTTATGCGTTATGCGTTATGCGTTATGCGTTATGCGTTATGCGTTGTTCGTTATGCGTTATGCGTTATGCGTTATGCGTTATGCGTTATGCGTTATGCGTTATGCGTTATGCGTTATGCGTTATGCGTTATGCGTTAGCGTTCTGTGTTGTGCGTTGTGCGTTGTGCGATATGCGTTATGCGTTATGGGTTATGGGTTGTGCGTTATGCTATATGCGTTATGCATTTTGCGTTATGCGTTATGCGTTATGCGTTATGCGTTATGCGTTATGCATTATGCGTTATGCGTTATGCGTTGTGCGTTTGCGTTATGCGTTAGGCGTTATGCGTTATGCTTTATGCGTTATGCGTTATGCGTTATGCGTTATGCGTTATACGTTTGCGTTATGCGTTATGCGTTGTGCGTTATACGTTTGCGTTATGCGTTATGCGTTATGCGTTGTTCGTTATGCGTTATGCGTTGGGCGTAATACGTTTGCGTTATGCGTTATGCGTTATGCTTTATGCGTTATGCGTTATGCGTTATACGGTATAAATTATGCATTATTCGTTATGCGTTATGCGTTATGCGTTATGCGTTATGCGTTATGCGTTATGCGTTATGCGTTATGCGTTATACGTTATGCGTTATGCGTTATGCGTTATGCGTTGTTCGTTATGCGTTATGCGTTATGCGTTAGGCGTGATGCGTTATGCTTTTTGCGTTGTGCGTTATGAGTTATACGTTATGCGTTAAGCGTTATGCGTTATGCTTTATGCGTTACGCGTGATCCATTATGCGTTATGCGTTATGCGTTATGCGTTATGCCTTATGCATTTTGCGTTATGCGCCATGCGTTATGCGTTATGAGTTATGCGTTATGCGTTATGCGTTATGCGTTATGCGTTATGAGTTATACGTTATGCGTTATGCGTTATACGTTATGCGTTATGCGTTATGCGTTATGCGTTATGCGTTATGCGTTATGCGTTATGCGTTATGCGTTATGCGTTATGCGTTATGCGTTATGCGTTATACGTTATGCGTTATGCGTTATGCGTTATGCGTTATGCGTTATGCGTGATGCGTTATTCGTTATGCGTTATGCGTTATGCGTTATGCGTTATGCGTTATGCGTTATGCGTTATGCGTTATGAGTTATACGTTATGCGTTATGCGTTATGCGTTATGCGTTATGCGTTATGCGTTATGCGTTATGCGTTATGCGTAATGCGTTATGCGTTATGCGTTAAGCGTTATGCGTTATGCGTTATGCGTTGTTCGTTATGCGTTATGCGTTATGCGTTATGCGTTATGCGTTATGCGTGATGCGTTATGCTTTTTGCGTTATGCGTTATGCGTTATGCGTTATGCGTTATGCGTTATGCGTTATGCGTTATGCGTAATGCGTTATGCGTTATGCGTTATGCGTTATGCGTTATGCGTTATGCGTCATGCGTTATGCGTTATGCGTTATGCGTTATGCGTTATGCGTTATGCGTTATGCGTTATGCGTTATGCGTTATGCGTTATGCGTTATGCGTTATGCGTTATGCGTTATGCGTTATGCGTTATGCGTTATGCGTTATGAGTTATACGTTATGCGTTAAACGTTATGCGTTATGCTTTATGCGTTATGCGTTATACGTTATGCGTTATGCGTTATGCGTTATGCGTTATGCGTTATGCGTTATGCGTTATGCGTTATGCGTTATGCGTTATGCGTTACGCGTTACGCGTTATGCGTTACGCGTTATGCGTTATGCGTTATGCGTTATGCGTTATGCTTTATGCGTTATGCGTTATGCGTTGTTCGTTATTCGTTATGCGTTGGGCGTAATACGTTTGCGTTATGCGTTATGCGTTATGCGTTATGCGTTATGCGTTATGCGTTATGCGTTATGCGTTATGCGTTATGCGTTATGCGTTATGCGTTATGCGTTATGCGATCTGTGTTGTGCGTTGTGCGTTGTGCGATATGCGTTATGCGTTATGGGTTATGGGTTATGCGTTATGCTATATGCGTTATGCATTTTGCGTTATGCGTTATGCGTTATCCGTTATGCGTTATGCGTTATGCGTTATGCATTATGCGTTATGCGTTATGCGTTGTGCGTTTGCGTTATGCGTTAGGCGTTATGCGTTATGCTTTATGCGTTATGAGTTATGAGTTATACGGTATGAGTTATGCGTTATGCGTTATGCGTTATGCGTTAGGCGTTATGCGTTATGCTTTATGCGTTATGAGTTATGAGTTATACGGTATGAGTTATGCGTTATGCGTTATGCGTTATGCGTTATGCGTTATACGTTATGCGTTATGCGTTATGCGTTATGCGTTATGCGTTATGCGTTATGCGTTATGCGTTATGCGTTATGCGTTATGCGTTATGCGTTATGCGTTATGCGTTATGCGTTATGCGTTATGCGTTATGCGTTATGCGTTATGCGTTATGCGTTATACGTTATGCGTTATGCGTTATGCGTTATGCGTTATGCGTTATGCGTGATGCGTTATGCGTTATGCGTTATGCGTTATGCGTTATGCGTTATGCGTTATGCGTTATGCGTAATACGTTATGCGTTATGCGTTATGCGTTGTTCGTTATGCGTTATGCGTTGGGCGTAATACGTTTGCGTTATGCGTTATGCGTTATGCGTTATGCGTTATGCGTTATGCGTTATGCGTTATGCGTTATGCGTTATGCGTTATGCGTTATGCGTTATGCGTTGGGCGTAATACGTTTGCGTTATGCGTTATGCTTTATGCGTTATGCGTTATGCGTTATACGGTATGAGTTATGCGTTATTCGTTATGCGTTATGCGTTATGCGTTATGCGTTATGCGTTTTGCGTTATACGTTATGCTTTATGCGTTATACGTTATGAGTTATACGTTATGCGTTATGCGTTATGCGTTATGCGTTATGCGTTATGCGTTATGCGTTATATGTTATGCGTTATGCGTTATGCGTTATGCGTTATGCATTATGCGTTATGCGTTATGCGTTATGCGTTATGCGTAATGCGTTATGCGTTATGCGTTATGCGTTATGCGTTATGCGTTATGCGTTGTTCGTTATGCGTTATGCGTTATGCGTTATGCGTTATGCGTTATGCGTTATGCGTTATGCGTTATGCGTTATGCGTTATGCGTTATGCGTTAGCGTTCTGTGTTGTGCGTTGTGCGTTGTGCGATATGCGTTATGCGTTATGGGTTATGGGTTGTGCGTTATGCTATATGCGTTATGCATTTTGCGTTATGCGTTATGCGTTATGCGTTATGCGTTATGCGTTATGCATTATGCGTTATGCGTTATGCGTTGTGCGTTTGCGTTATGCGTTAGGCGTTATGCGTTATGCTTTATGCGTTATGCGTTATGCGTTATGCGTTATGCGTTATACGTTTGCGTTATGCGTTATGCGTTGTGCGTTATACGTTTGCGTTATGCGTTATGCGTTATGCGTTGTTCGTTATGCGTTATGCGTTGGGCGTAATACGTTTGCGTTATGCGTTATGCGTTATGCTTTATGCGTTATGCGTTATGCGTTATACGGTATAAATTATGCGTTATTCGTTATGCGTTATGCGTTATGCGTTATACGTTATGCGTTATACGGTATGAGTTATGCTTTATGCGTTATGAGTTATGAGTTATAGGGTATGAGTTATGCGTTATGCGTTATGCGTTATGCGTTATGCGTTATGCGTTATGCGTTATGCGTTTTGCGTTATACGTTATGCTTTATGCGTTATGCGTTATGAGTTATACGTTATGCGTTATGCGTTATGCGTTATGCGTTAACGTTATGC
Organism: Lasioglossum morio; assembly: GCA_916610235.2. Classification (NCBI taxonomy): domain Eukaryota; kingdom Metazoa; phylum Arthropoda; class Insecta; order Hymenoptera; family Halictidae; genus Lasioglossum; species Lasioglossum morio. Next base: position 14,763 of record CAKAJA020000794.1, on the reverse strand, counting down.
GTTATGCCTTTTGCGTTATGCGTTATGCGTTTTGCGTTATACGTTATGCTTTATGCGTTATGCGTTATGAGTTATACGTTATGCGTTATGCGTTATGCGTTATGCGTTATATGTTATGCGTTATGCGTTATGCGTTATGCGTTGTTCGTTATGCGTTATGTGTTGGGCGTTATACGTTTGCGTTATGCGTTATGCGTTATGCGTTGTTCGTTATGCGTTATGCGTTGGGCGTAATACGTTTGCGTTATGCGTTATGCGTTATGCTTTATGCGTTATGCGTTATGCGTTATACGGTATAAATTATGCGTTATTCGTTATGCGTTATGCGTTATGCGTTATGCGTTATGCGTTATGCGTTATGCGTTATGCGTTATGAGTTATGCGTTATGCGTTATGCGTTATGCGTTATGCGTTGTGCGTTATGCGTTATGCGTTATGCGTTAGGCGTGATGCGTTATGCTTTTTGCGTTGTGCGTTATGAGTTATACGTTATGCGTTAAGCGTTATGCGTTATGCTTTATGCGTTACGCGTGATCCATTATGCGTTATGCGTTATGCGTTATGCGTTATGCCTTATGCATTTTGCGTTATGCGCCATGCGTTATGCGTTATGAGTTATGCGTTATGCGTTATGCGTTATGCGTTATGCGTTATGCGTTATGCGTTATGCGTTATGCGTTATGCGTTATGCGTTATGCGTTATGCGTTATGCGTTATGCGTTATGCGTTATGCGTTATGCGTTATGCGTTATGCGTTAGCGTTCTGTGTTGTGCGTTGTGCGTTGTGCGATATGCGTTATGCGTTATGGGTTATGGGTTGTGCGTTATGCTATATGCGTTATGCATTTTGCGTTATGCGTTATGCGTTATGCGTTATGCGTTATGCGTTATGCATTATGCGTTATGCGTTATGCGTTGTGCGTTTGCGTTATGCGTTAGGCGTTATGCGTTATGCTTTATGCGTTATGCGTTATGCGTTATGCGTTATGCGTTATACGTTTGCGTTATGCGTTATGCGTTGTGCGTTATACGTTTGCGTTATGCGTTATGCGTTATGCGTTGTTCGTTATGCGTTATGCGTTGGGCGTAATACGTTTGCGTTATGCGTTATGCGTTATGCTTTATGCGTTATGCGTTATGCGTTATACGGTATAAATTATGCGTTATTCGTTATGCGTTATGCGTTATGCGTTATGCGTTATGCGTTATGCGTTATGCGTTATGCGTTATGCGTTATGCGTTATGCGTTATGCGTTATGCGTTATGCGTTGTTCGTTATGCGTTATGCGTTATGCGTTAGGCGTGATGCGTTATGCTTTTTGCGTTGTGCGTTATGAGTTATACGTTATGCGTTAAGCGTTATGCGTTATGCTTTATGCGTTACGCGTGATCCATTATGCGTTATGCGTTATGCGTTATGCGTTATGCCTTATGCATTTTGCGTTATGCGCCATGCGTTATGCGTTATGAGTTATGCGTTATGCGTTATGCGTTATGCGTTATGCGTTATGCGTTATACGTTATGCGTTATGCGTTATACGTTATGCGTTATGCGTTATGCGTCATGCGTTATGCGTTATGCGTTATGCGTTATGCGTTATGCGTTATGCGTTATGCGTTATGCGTTATGCGTTATACGTTATGCGTTATGCGTTATGCGTTATGCGTTATGCGTTATGCGTGATGCGTTATGCGTTATGCGTTATGCGTTATGCGTTATGCGTTATGCGTTATGCGTAATACGTTATGCGTTATGCGTTATGCGTTATGCGTTATGCGTTGTTCGTTATGCGTTATGCGTTGGGCGTAATACGTTTGCGTTATGCGTTATGCGTTATGCGTTATGCGTTATGCGTTATGCGTTATGCGTTATGCGTTATGCGTTGGGCGTAATACGTTTGCGTTATGCGTTATGCGTTATGCTTTATGCGTTATGCGTTATGCGTTATACGGTATGAGTTATGCTTTATGCGTTATGAGTTATGAGTTATAGGGTATGAGTTATGCGTTATGCGTTATGCGTTATGCGTTATGCGTTATGCGTTATGCGTTATACGGTATGAGTTATGCTTTATGCGTTATGCGTTATGAGTTATACGTTATGCGTTATGCGTTATGCGTTATGCGTTAACGTTATGCGTTATGCCTTTTGCGTTATGCGTTATGCGTTTTGCGTTATACGTTATGCTTTATGCGTTATGCGTTATGAGTTATACGTTATGCGTTATGCGTTATGCGTTATGCGTTATATGTTATGCGTTATGCGTTATGCGTTATGCGTTGTTCGTTATGCGTTATGCGTTGGGCGTAATACGTTTGCGTTATGCGTTATGCGTTATGCGTTATGCGTTATGCGTTATGCGTTATGCGTTATGCGTTATGCGTTATGCGTTATGCGTTATGCGTTATGCGTTATGCCTTATGCGTTCTGTGTTGTGCGTTGTGCGTTGTGCGATATGCGTTATGCGTTATGGGTTATGGGTTATGCGTTATGCTATATGCGTTATGCATTTTGCGTTATGCGTTATGCGTTATGCGTTATGCGTTATGCGTTATGCATTATGCGTTATGCGTTATGCGTTGTGCGTTTGCGTTATGCGTTAGGCGTTATGCGTTATGCTTTATGCGTTATGAGTTATGAGTTATACGGTATGAGTTATGCGTTATGCGTTATGCGTTATGCGTTATGCGTTATGCGTTATGCGTTATTCGTTATGCGTTATGCGTTATGCGTTATGCGTTATGCGTTATGCGTTATGCGTTATGCGTTATGCGTTATGAGTTATACGTTATGCGTTATGCGTTATGCGTTATGCGTTATGCGTTATGCGTTATGCGTAATGCGTTATGCGTTATGCGTTAAGCGTTATGCGTTATGCGTTATGCGTTGTTCGTTATGCGTTATGCGTTATGCGTTATGCGTTATGCGTTATGCGTGATGCGTTATGCTTTTTGCGTTATGCGTTATGCGTTATGCGTTATGCGTTATGCGTTATGCGTTATGCGTTATGCGTAATGCGTTATGCGTTATGCGTTATGCGTTATGCGTTATGCGGTATGCGTTATGCGTTATGCGTTATGCGTTATGCGTTATGCGTTATGCGTTATGCGTTATGCGTTATGCGTTATGCGTTATGCGTTATGAGTTATACGTTATGCGTTAAACGTTATGCGTTATGCTTTATGCGTTATGCGTTATACGTTATGCGTTATGCGTTATGCGTTATGCGTTATGCGGTATGCGTTATGCGTTATGCGTTATGCGTTATGCGTTATGCGTTATGCGTTACGCGTTACGCGTTATGCGTTATGCGTTATGCGTTATGCGTTATGCGTTATGCGTTATGCGTTATGCGTTATGCGTTATGCGTTATGCGTTATGCGTTATGCGTTATGCGTTGTTCGTTATTCGTTATGCGTTGGGCGTAATACGTTTGCGTTATGCGTTATGCGTTATGCGTTATGCGTTATGCGTTATGCGTTATGCGTTATGCGTTATGCGTTCTGTGTTGTGCGTTGTGCGTTGTGCGATATGCGTTATGCGTTATGGGTTATGGGTTATGCGTTATGCTATATGCGTTATGCATTTTGCGTTATGCGTTATGCGTTATCCGTTATGCGTTATGCGTTATGCGTTATACGTTATGCGTTATGCGTTATGCGTTATGCGTTATGCATTATGCGTTATGCGTTATGCGTTATGCGTTATGCGTTATGCGTTATGAGTTATACGTTATGCTTTATGCGTTATGCGTTATGCGTTATGCGTTATGCGTTGTTCGTTATGCGTTATGCGTTGGGCGTAATACGTTTGCGTTATGCGTTATGCGTTATGCGTTATGCGTTATGCGTTATGAGTTATACGTTACGCGTTATGCGTTATGCGTTATGCGTTATGCGTTATGCGTAATGCGTTATGCGTTATGCGTTAAGCGTTATGCGTTATGCGTTATGCGTTATGCGTTATGCGTTATGCGTTATGCGTTATGAGTTATACGTTATGCGTTATGCGTTATGCGTTATGCGTTATGCGTTATGCGTAATGCGTTATGCGTTATGCGTTAAGCGTTATGCGTTATGCGTTATGCGTTATGCGTTATGCGTTATGCCTTATGCGTTATGCGTTATGCGTTATGCGTTATGCGTTATGCGTTATGCGTTATGCGTTATGCGTTATGCGTTATGCGTTATGCGTTATGCGTTATGCGTTATGCGTTATGCGTTATGCGTTATGCGTTATGCGTTCTGTGTTGTGCGTTGTGCGTTGTGCGATATGCGTTATGCGTTATGGGTTATGGGTTATGCGTTATGCTATATGCGTTATGCATTTTGCGTTATGCGTTATGCGTTATGCGTTATGCGTTATGCGTTATGCATTATGCGTTATGCGTTATGCGTTGTGCGTTTGCGTTATGCGTTAGGCGTTATGCGTTATGCGTTATGCTTTATGCGTTATGAGTTATGAGTTATACGGTATGAGTTATGCGTTATGAGTTATGCGTTATGCGTTATGCGTTATGCGTTATGCGTTATGCCTTATGCGTTATGCGTTATGCGTTATGCGTTATGCGTTGTTCGTTATGCGTTATGCGTTGGGCGTAATACGTTTGCGTTATGCGTTATGCTTTATGCGTTATGCGTTATGCGTTATACGGTATGAGTTATGCGTTATAATTATGTGTTATGCGTTATGCGTTATGCGTTATGCGTTATGAATTATGCGTTATGCGTTATGCGTTATGCGTTATGCGTTAACGTTATGCGTTATGCCTTTTGCGTTATGCGTTATGCGTTTTGCGTTATACGTTATGCTTTATGCGTTATGCGTTATGAGTTATACGTTATGCGTTATGCGTTATGCGTTATGCGTTGTTCGTTATGCGTTATGCGTTGGGCGTAATACGTTTGCGTTATGCGTTATGCGTTATGCGTTATGCGTTATGCGTTATGCGTTATGCGTTATGCGTTATGCGTTATGCGTTATGCGTTATGCGTTCTGTGTTGTGCGTTGTGCGTTGTGCGATATGCGTTATGCGTTATGGGTTATGGGTTATGCGTTATGCTATATGCGTTATGCATTTTGCGTTATGCGTTATGCGTTATGCGTTATGCGTTATGCGTTATGCGTTATGCATTATGCGTTATGCGTTATGCGTTGTGCGTTTGCGTTATGCGTTAGGCGTTATGCGTTATGCTTTATGCGTTATGAGTTATGAGTTATACGGTATGAGTTATGCGTTATGAGTTATGCGTTATGCGTTATGCGTTATGCGTTATGCGTTATGCGTTATGCGTTATGCGTTATGCGTTATGCGTTATGCGTTATGCGTTATGCCTTATGCGTTATGCGTTATGCGTTATGCGTTATGCGTTATGCGTTATGCGTTATGCGTTATGCGTTATGCGTTATGCGTTATGCGTTATGCGTTATGCGTTATGCGTTCTGCGTTGTGCGTTCTGCGTTATGCGTTATGCGTTATGCGTTATGGGTTATGCGTTATGGGTTATGGGTTATGCGTTATGCGTTATGCGTTATGCGTTCTGCGTTGTGCGTTATGCGTTATGCGTTATGCGTTATGCGTTATGCGTTATGGGTTATGGGTTATGCGTTATGCGTTATGCGTTATGCGTTATGCGTTATGCGTTATGCGTTATGCGTTATGCGTTATGCGTTATGCGTTATGCGTTATGCGTTATGCGTTATGCGTTATGCGTTATGCGTTATGCGTTATGCGTTATGCGTTATGCGTTATGCGTTATGCGTTATGCGTTATGCGTTATGCGTTATGCGTTATGCGTTATGCGTTATGCGTTATGCGTTATGCGTTATGCGTTATGCGTTATGCGTTATGCGTTATGCGTTATGCGTTATGCGTTATGCGTTATGCGTTATGCGTTATGCGTTATGCGTTATGCGTTATGCGTTATGCGTTATGCGTTATGCGTTATGCGTTATGCGTTATGCGTTATGCGTTATGCGTTATGCGTTATGCGTTATGCGTTATGCGTTATGCGTTATGCGTTATGCGTTATGCGTTATGCGTTATGCGTTATGCGTTATGCGTTATGCGTTATGCGTTATGCGTTATGCGTTATGCGTTATGCGTTATGCGTTATGCGTTATGCGTTATGCGTTATGCGTTATGCGTTATGCGTTATGCGTTATGCGTTATGCGTTATGCGTTATGCGTTATGCGTTATGCGTTATGCGTTATGCGTTATGCGTTATGCGTTATGCGTTATGCGTTATGCGTTATGCGTTATGCGTTATGCGTTATGCGTTATGCGTTATGCGTTATGCGATATGCTATATGCGTTATGCGTTATGCGTTATGCGTTATGCGTTGTGGGTTATACGTTTGCGTTATGCGTTATGCGTTATCCGTTATTCGTTATGCTTTATGCGTTATGCGTTATGCGATATGCGTTATGCGTTATGCGTTATGCGTTATGCGTTATGCGTTATGCGTTATGCATTTTGCGTTATGCGTTATGCGTTATGCGTTATGCGTAATACGTTTGCGTTATGCGTTATGCGTTATGCGTTATGCTTTATGCGTTATGCGTTATGCGTTATGCGTTATACGTTTGCGTTATGCGTTATGCGTTGTGCGTTATACGTTTGCGTTATGCGTTATGCGTTATGCGTTGTTCGTTATGCGTTATGCGTTGGGCGTAATACGTTTGCGTTATGCGTTATGCGTTATGCTTTATGCGTTATGCGTTATGCGTTATACGGTATGAGTTATGCGTTATTCGTTATGTGTTATGCGTTATGCGTTATGCATTATGCGTTATGCGTTATGCGTTATGCGTTATGCGTTAACGTTATGCGTTATGCCTTTTGCGTTATGCGTTATGCGTTTTGCGTTATACGTTATGCTTTATGCGTTATGCGTTATGCGTTATGCGTTATGCGTTATGCGTTATGCGTTATGCGTTCTGTGTTGTGCGTTGTGCGTTGTGCGATATGCGTTATGCGTTATGGGTTATGGGTTATGCGTTATGCTATATGCGTTATGCATTTTGCGTTATGCGTTATGCGTTATGCGTTATGCGTTATGCGTTATGCATTATGCGTTATGCGTTATGCGTTGTGCGTTTGCATTATGCGTTAGGCGTTATGCGTTATGCTTTATGCGTTATGAGTTATGAGTTATACGGTATGAGTTATGCGTTATGAGTTATGCGTTATGCGTTATGCGTTATGCGTTATGCGTTATGCGTTATGCGTTATGCGTTATGCGTTATGCGTTATGCGTTATGCGTTATGCGTTATGCGTTATGCGTTATGCGTTATGCGTTATGCGTTATGCGTTATGCGTTATGCGTTATGCGTTATGCGTTATGCGTTATGCGTTATGCGTTATGCGTTATGCGTTATGCGTTATGCGTTATGCGTTATGCGTTATGCGTTATGCGTTATGCGTTATGCGTTCTGCGTTGTGCGTTCTGCGTTGTGCGTTCTGCGTTATGCGTTATGCGTTATGCGTTATGCGTTATGCGTTATGCGTTATGCGTTATGCGTTATGCGTTATGCGTTATGCGTTATGCGTTATGCGTTATGCGTTATGCGTTATGCGTTATGCGTTATGCGTTATGCGTTATGCGTTATGCGTTATGCGTTATGCGTTATGCGTTATGCGTTATGCGTTATGCGTTATGCGTTATGCGTTATGCGTTATGCGTTATGCGTTATGCGTTATGCGTTATGGGTTATGGGTTATGCGTTATGCGTTATGCGTTATGCGTTATGCGTTATGCGTTGTGCGTTATACGTTTGCGTTATGCGTTATGCGTTGTCCGTTATGCGTTATGCTTTATGCGTTATGCGTTATGCGTTATGCGTTATGCGTTATGCGTTATGCGTTATGTGTTATGCGTTATGCGTTATGCGTTATGCGTTATGCGTTATGCGTTATGCGTTATGCGTTATGCGTTATGCGATATGCTATATGCGTTATGCGTTATGCGTTATGCGTTATGCGTTGTGGGTTATACGTTTGCGTTATGCGTTATCCGTTATTCGTTATGCTTTATGCGTTATGCGTTATGCGATATGCGTTATGCGTTATGCGTTATGCGTTATGCGTTATGCGTTATGCGTTATGCATTTTGCGTTATGCGTTATGCGTTATGCGTTATGCGTAATACGTTTGCGTTATGCGTTATGCGTTATGCGTTATGCGTTATGCTTTATGCGTTATGCGTTATGCGTTATGCGTTATACGTTTGCGTTATGCGTTATGCGTTGTGCGTTATACGTTTGCGTTATGCGTTATGCGTTATGCGTTGTTCGTTATGCGTTATGCGTTGGGCGTAATACGTTTGCGTTATGCGTTATGCGTTATGCTTTATGCGTTATGCGTTATGCGTTATACGGTATGAGTTATGCGTTATTCGTTATGTGTTATGCGTTATGCGTTATGCGTTATGCGTTATGCGTTATGCGTTATGCGTTATGCGTTAACGTTATGCGTTATGCCTTTTGCGTTATGCGTTATGCGTTTTGCGTTATACGTTATGCTTTATGCGTTATGCGTTATGAGTTATACGTTATGCGTTATGCGTTATGCGTTATGCGTTATGCGTTATATGTTATGCGTTATGCGTTATGCGTTATGCGTTATGCGTTATGCGTTATGCGTTATGCGTTATGCGTAATGCGTTATGCGTTATGCGTTATGCGTTATGCGTTATGCGTTGTTCGTTATGCGTTATGCGTTGGGCGTAATACGTTTGCGTTATGCGTTATGCGTTATGCGTTATGCGTTATGCGTTATGCGTTATGCGTTATGCGTTATGCGTTATGCGTTATGCGTTATGCGTTATGCGTTATGCGTTATGCGTTCTGTGTTGTGCGTTGTGCGTTGTGCGATATGCGTTATGCGTTATGGGTTATGGGTTATGCGTTATGCTATATGCGTTATGCATTTTGCGTTATGCGTTATGCGTTATGCGTTATGCGTTATGCGTTATGCGTTATGCATTATGCGTTATGCGTTATGCGTTGTGCGTTTGCGTTATGCGTTAGGCGTTATGCGTTATGCTTTATGCGTTATGAGTTATGAGTTATACGGTATGAGTTATGCGTTATGAGTTATGCGTTATGCGTTATGCGTTATGCGTTATGCGTTATGCGTTATGCGTTATGCGTTATGCCTTATGCGTTATGCGTTATGCGTTATGCGTTATGCGTTGTGCGTTATGCGTTATGCGTTATGCGTTATGCGTTATGCGTTATGCGTTATGCGTTATGCGTTATGCGTTATGCGTTATGCGTTATGCGTTCTGTGTTGTGCGTTGTGCGTTGTGCGATATGCGTTATGCTTTATGGGTTATGGGTTATGCGTTATGCTATATGCGTTATGCAATTTGCGTTATGCGTTATGCGTTATGCGTTATGCGTTATGCGTTATGCGTTATGCATTATGCGTTATGCGTTATGCGTTGTGCGTTTGCGTTATGCGTTAGGCGTTATGCGTTATGCTTTATGCGTTATGAGTTATGAGTTATACGGTATGAGTTATGCGTTATGAGTTATGCGTTATGCGTTATGCGTTATCCGTTATGCGTTATGCGTTATCCGTTATGCGTTCTGTGTTGTGCGTTGTGCGTTGTGCGATATGCGTTATGCGTTATGGGTTATGGGTTATGCGTTATGCTATATGCGTTATGCATTTTGCGTTATGCGTTATGCGTTATGCGTTATGCGTTATGCGTTATGCATTATGCGTTATGCGTTATGCGTTGTGCGTTTGCGTTATGCGTTAGGCGTTATGCGTTATGCTTTATGCGTTATGCGTTATGCGTTATGCGTTATGCGTTATGCGTTATGCGTTATGCGTTGTTCGTTATGCGTTATGCGTTGGGCGTAATACGTTTGCGTTATGCGTTATGCGTTATGCGTTATGCGTTATGCGTTATGCGTTATGCGTTATGCGTTATGCGTTATGCGTTATGCGTTATGCGTTCTGTGTTGTGCGTTATGCGTTATGCGTTATGCGTTATGCGTTATGCGTTATGCGTTATGCGTTATGCGTTATGCGTTATGCGTTATGCGTTATGCGTTATGCGTTATGCGTTATGCGTTATGCGTTATGCGTTATGCGTTATGCGTTATACGTTTGCGTTATGCGTTATGCGTTGTGCGTTATACGTTTGCGTTATGCGTTATGCGTTGTTCGTTATGCGTTATGCGTTGGGCGTAATACGTTTGCGTTATGCGTTATGCGTTATGCTATATGCGTTATGCGTTATGCGTTATACGGTATGAGTTATGCGTTATTCGATATGTGTTATGCGTTATGCGTTATGCGTTATGCGTTATGCGTTATGCGTTATGCGTTATGCGTTATGCGTTATGCGTTATGCGTTATGCGTTAACGTTATGCGTTATGCCATTTGCGTTATGCGTTATGCGTTTTGCGTTATACGTTATGCTTTATGCGTTATGCGTTATGAGTTATACGTTATGCGTTATGCGTTATGCGTTATGCGTTATATGTTATGCGTTATGCGTTATGCGTTATGCGTTATGCGTTATGCGTTATGCGTTATGCGTTATGCGTAATGCGTTATGCGTTATGCGTTATGCGTTATGCGTTATGCGTTATGCGTTGTTCGTTATGCGTTATGCGTTGGGCGTAATACGTTTGCGTTATGCGTTATGCGTTATGCGTTATGCGTTATGCGTTATGCGTTATGCGTTATGCGTTATGCGTTATGCGTTATGCGTTATGCGTTATGCGTTATGCGTTATGCGTTATGCGTTATGCGTTATGCGTTATGCGTTCTGTGTTGTGCGTTGTGCGTTGTGCGATATGCGTTATGCGTTATGGGTTATGGGTTATGCGTTATGCTATATGCGTTATGCATTTTGCGTTATGCGTTATGCGTTATGCGTTATGCGTTATGCGTTATGCATTATGCGTTATGCGTTATGCGTTGTGCGTTTGCGTTATGCGTTAGGCGTTATGCGTTATGCTTTATGCTTTATGCGTTATGAGTTATGAGTTATACGGTATGAGTTATGCGTTATGCGTTGTGCGATATGCGTTATGCGTTATGGGTTATGGGTTATGCGTTATGCTATATGCGTTATGCATTTTGCGTTATGCGTTATGCGTTATGCGTTATGCGTTATGCATTATGCGTTATGCGTTATGCGTTATGCGTTCTGTGTTGTGCGTTGTGCGTTGTGCGATATGCGTTATGCGTTATGGGTTATGGGTTATGCGTTATGCTATATGCGTTATGCATTTTGCGTTATGCGTTATGCGTTATGCGTTATGCGTTATGCGTTATGCATTATGCGTTATGCGTTATGCGTTGTGCGTTTGCGTTATGCGTTAGGCGTTATGCGTTATGCTTTATGCTTTATGCGTTATGAGTTATGAGTTATACGGTATGAGTTATGCGTTATGCGTTGTGCGATATGCGTTATGCGTTATGGGTTATGGGTTATGCGTTATGCTATATGCGTTATGCATTTTGCGTTATGCGTTATGCGTTATGCGTTATGCGTTATGCGTTATGCATTATGCGTTATGCGTTATGCGTTGTGCGTTTGCGTTATGCGTTAGGCGTTATGCGTTATGCTTTATGCGTTATGAGTTATGAGTTATACGGTATGAGTTATGCGTTATGAGTTATGCATTATGCGTTATGCGTTATGCGTTATGCGTTATGCGTTATGCGTTATGCGTTATGCGTTATGCGTTATGCGTTATGCGTTATGCGTTATGCGTTGTTCGTTATGCGTTATGCGTTGGGCGTAATACGTTTGCGTTATGCGTTATGCGTTATGCTTTATGCGTTATGCGTTATGCGTTATACGGTATGAGTTATGCGTTATTCGTTATGTGTTATGCGTTATGCGTTATGCGTTATGCGTTATGCGTTATGCGTTATGCGTTATGCGTTATGCGTTATGTGTTATGCGTTAACGTTATGCGTTATGCCTTTTGCGTTATGCGTTATGCGTTTTGCGTTATACGTTATGCTTTATGCGTTATGCGTTATGAGTTATACGTTATGCGTTATGCGTTATGCGTTATGCGTTATGCGTTATGCGTTATGCGTTATGCATTATGCGTTATGCGTTATGCGTTGTGCGTTTGCGTTATGCGTTAGGCGTTATGCGTTATGCTTTATGCGTTATGAGTTATGAGTTATACGGTATGAGTTATGCGTTATGAGTTATGCGTTATGCGTTATGCGTTATGCGTTATGCGTTATGCGTTATGCGTTATGCGTTATGCGTTATGCCTTATGCGTTATGCGTTATGCGTTATGCGTTATGCGTTATGCGTTATGCGTTATGCGTTATGCGTTATGCGTTATGCGTTATGCGTTATGCGTTATGCGTTATGCGTTATGCGTTATGCGTTATGCGTTATGCGTTATGCGTTATGCGTTATGCGTTATGCGTTATGCGTTATGCGTTATGCGTTATGCGTTATGCGTTATGCGTTATGCGTTATGCGTTATGCGTTATGCGTTATGCGTTATGCGTTATGCGTTATGCGTTATGCGTTATGCGTTCTGCGTTGTGCGTTCTGCGTTATGCGTTATGCGTTATGCGTTATGGGTTATGCGTTATGGGTTATGGGTTATGCGTTATGCGTTATGCGTTATGCGTTCTGCGTTGTGCGTTATGCGTTATGCGTTATGCGTTATGCGTTATGCGTTATGGGTTATGGGTTATGCGTTATGCGTTATGCGTTATGCGTTATGCGTTATGCGTTATGCGTTATGCGTTATACGTTTGCGTTATGCGTTATGCGTTGTGCGTTATACGTTTGCGTTATGCGTTATGCGTTGTTCGTTATGCGTTATGCGTTGGGCGTAATACGTTTGCGTTATGCGTTATGCGTTATGCTTTATGCGTTATGCGTTATGCGTTATACGGTATGAGTTATGCGTTATTCGATATGTGTTATGCGTTATGCGTTATGCGTTATGCGTTATGCGTTATGCGTTATGCGTTATGCGTTATGCGTTATGCGTTAACGTTATGCGTTATTCCTTTTGCGTTATGCGTTATGCGTTTTGCGTTATACGTTATGCTTTATGCGTTATGCGTTATGAGTTATACGTTATGCGTTATGCGTTATGCGTTATGCGTTATATGTTATGCGTTATGCGTTATGCGTTATGCGTTATGCGTTATGCGTTATGCGTAATGCGTTATGCGTTATGCGTTATGCGTTATGCGTTATGCGTTATGCGTTGTTCGTTATGCGTTATGCGTTGGGCGTAATACGTTTGCGTTATGCGTTATGCGTTATGCGTTATGCGTTATGCGTTATGCGTTATGCGTTATGCGTTATGCTTTATGCGTTATGCGTTATGCGTTATGCGTTATGCGTTATGCGTTCTGTGTTGTGCGTTGTGCGTTGTGCGATATGCGTTATGCGTTATGGGTTATGGGTTATGCGTTATGCTATATGCGTTATGCATTTTGCGTTATGCGTTATGCGTTATGCGTTATGCGTTATGCGTTATGCATTATGCGTTATGCGTTATGCGTTGTGCGTTTGCGTTATGCGTTAGGCGTTAGGCGTTATGCGTTATGCTTTATGCTTTATGCGTTATGAGTTATGAGTTATACGGTATGAGTTATGCGTTATGCGTTATGCGTTATGCGTTATGCGTTATGCGTTATGCGTTATGCGTTATGCGTTATGCGTTATGCGTTATGCGTTATGCGTTATGCGTTATGCGTTATGCGTTATGCGTTATGCGTTATGCGTTATGCGTTATGCGTTATGCGTTATGCGTTATGCGTTATGCGTTATGCGTTATGCGCTATGCGTTATGCGTTATGCGTTATGCGTTATGCGTTATGCGTTCTGCGTTGTGCGTTATGCGTTATGCGTTATGCGTTATGCGTTATGGGTTATGGGTTATGCGTTATGCGTTATGCGTTATGCGTTATGCGTTCTGCGTTGTGCGTTATGCGTTATGCGTTATGCGTTATGCGTTATGCGTTATGCGTTATGGGTTATGCGTTATGCGTTATGCGTTATGCGTTATGCGTTATGCTTTATGCGTTATGCGTTATGCGTTATGCGTTATGCGTTATGCGTTATGCGTTATGCATTTTGCGTTATGCGTTATGCGTAATACGTTTGCGTTATGCGTTATGCGTTATGCGTTATGCTTTATGCGTTATGCGTTATGCGTTATGCGTTATACGTTTGCGTTATGCGTTATGCGTTATGCGTTATGCGTTATGCTTTATGCGTTATGCGTTATGCGTTATGCGTTATACGTTTGCGTTATGCGTTATGCGTTGGGCGTAATACGTTATGCGTTATGCGTTATGCGTTATGCGTTATGCGTTATGCGTTATGCGTTATGCGTTATGCGTTATGCGTTATGCGTTATGCGTTATGCGTTATGCGTTGGGCGTAATACGTTTGCGTTATGCGTTATGCGTTATGCTTTATGCGTTATGCGTTATGCGTTATACGTTATGAGTTATGCGTTATGCGTTATGCGTTATGCGTTATGCGTTATGCGTTATGCGTTATGCGTTATGCGTTATGCGTTATGCGTTATGCGTTAACGTTATGCGTTATGCCTTTTGCGTTATGCGTTATGCATTATGCGTTATGCGTTATGCGTTGTGCGTTTGCGTTATGCGTTAGGCGTTATGCGTTATGCTTTATGCGTTATGAGTTATGAGTTATAGGGTATGAGTTATGCGTTATGCGTTATGCGTTATGCGTTATGCGTTATGCGTCATGCGTTATG
>CAKAJA020000793.1:0-18284 GCA_916610235.2 Lasioglossum morio | reverse complement strand
GTACAGAAACAGACGTGTGGCACAAAGATTCATCGATTCTTGCATAAACTCGATTATTTCGCTGAATTTCATGGCAATTGCGGGTTTCTGCGACATGTTCGCGTATTTGCATACAAATGCATCGACTTTTCACGCAAAACAACGAGTCGGTACAGAAACAGACGTGCGGCACAAAGATTCATCGATTCTTGCATAAACTCGATTATATCGCTTAATTTCATGGCAATTCCTGGTTTCTGCGACATATTCGCGTATTTGCATACAAATGCATCGATTTTTCACGCAAAACAACGAATCGGTACAGAAACAGACGTGTGGCACAAAGATTCATCGATTCTTGCATAAACTCGATTATATCGCTTAATTCATGGCAATTCCAGGTTTCTGCGACATATTCGCGTATTTGCATACAAATGCATCGATTTTTCACGCAAAACAACGAGTCGGTAAAGAAACAGACGTGTGGCACAAAGATTCATCGATTCTAGCCTAAACTCGATTATATCGCTTAATTTCATGGCAATTCCTGGTTTCTGCGACATATTCGCGTATTTGCATACAAATGCATCGATTTTTCACGCAAAACAACGAATAGGTACAGAAACAGACGTGTGGCACAAAGATTCATAGATTCTTGCATAAACTCGATTATATCGCTTAATTTCATGGCAATTCCTGGTTTCTGCGACATATTCGCGTATTTGCATACAAATGCATCGATTTTTCACGGAAAAACAACGAATCGGTACAGAAACAGACGTGTGGCACAAAGATTCATCGATTCTTGCATAAACTCGATTATTTCGCTGAATTTCATGGCAATTGCGGGTTTCTGCGACATGTTCACGTATTTGCATACAAATGCATCGACTTTTCACGCAAAACAACGAGTCGGTACAGAAACAGACGTGCGGCACAAAGATTCATCGATTCTTGCATAAACTCGATTATATCGCTTAATTTCATGGCAATTCCTGGTTTCTGCGACATATTCGCGTATTTGCATACAAATGCATCTTTTTTTTACGGAAAACAACGAATCGGTACAGAAACAGACGTGTGGCACAAAGATTCATCGATTCTTGCATAAACTCGATTATATCGCTTAATTTCATGGCAATTCCTGGTTTCTGCCACATATTCGCGTATTTGCATACAAATGCATCGACTTTTCACGCAAAACAACGAGTCGGTACAGAAACAGACGTGCGGCACAAAGATTCATCGATTCTTGCATAAACTCGATTATATCGCTTAATTTCATGGCAATTCCTGGTTTCTGCGACATATTCGCGTATTTGCATACAAATGCATCGATTTTTCACGCAAAACAACGAATCGGTACAGAAACAGACGTGTGGCACAAAGATTCATCGATTCTTGCATAAACTCGATTATATCGCTTAATTTCATGGCAATTCCTGGTTTCTGCGACATATTCGCGTATTTGCATACAAATGCATCGATTTTTCGCGCAAAGAACGAATCGGTACAGAAACAGACGTGTGGCACAAAGATTCATCGATTCTTGCATAAACTCGATTATATCGCTTAATTTCATGGCAATTCCAGGTTTCTGCGACATATTCGCGTATTTGCATACAAATGCTTGGATTTTTCACGCAAAACAACGAATCGGTAAAGAAACAGACGTGTGGCACAAAGATTCATCGATTCTTGCATAAACTCGATTATATCGCTTAATTTCATGGCAATTCATGGTTTCTGCGACATATTCGCGTATTTGCATACAAATGCATCGATTTTTCACGCAAAACAACGAATCGGTACAGAAACAGACGTGTGGCACAAAGATTCATAGATTCTTGCATAAACTCGATTATATCGCTTAATTTCATGGCAATTCCTGGTTTCTGCCACATATTCGCGTATTTGCATACAAATGCATCGATTTTTCACGCAAAACAACGAATCGGTACAGAAACAGATGTGTAGCACAAAGATTCATCGATTCTTGCATAAACTCGATTATATCTCTTAATTTCATGGCAATTCCTGGTTTCTGCGACATATTCGCGTATTTGCATACAAATGCATCGATTTTTCACGCAGAACAACGAATCGGTACAGAAACAGACGTGTGCCACAAAGATTCCTCGATTCTTGCATAAACTCGATTATATCGCTTAATTTCATGGCAATTCCTGGTTTCTGCGACATATTCGCGTATTTGCATACAAATGCATCGATTTTTCGCGCAAAAGAACGAATCGGTACAGAAACAGACGTGTGGCACAAAGATTCATCGATTCTTGCATAAACTCGATTATTTCGCTGAATTTCATGGCAATTGCGGGTTTCTGCGACATGTTCACGTATTTGCATACAAATGCATCGACTTTTCACGCAAAACAACGAGTCGGTACAGAAACAGACGTGCGACACAAAGATTCATCGATTCTTGCATAAACTCGATTATATCGCTTAATTTCATGGCAATTCCTGGTTTCTGCGACATATTCGCGTATTTGCATACAAATGCATCTTTTTTTTACGGAAAACAACGAATCGGTACAGAAACAGACGTGTGGCACAAAGATTCATCGATTCTTGCATAAACTCGATTATATCGCTTAATTTCATGGCAATTCCTGGTTTCTGCCACATATTCGCGTATTTGCATACAAATGCATCGACTTTTCACGCAAAACAACGAGTCGGTACAGAAACAGACGTGCGGCACAAAGATTCATCGATTCTTGCATAAACTCGATTATATCGCTTAATTTCATGGCAATTCCTGGTTTCTGCGACATATTCGCGTATTTGCATACAAATGCATCGATTTTTCACGCAAAACAACGAATCGGTACAGAAACAGACGTGTGGCACAAAGATTCATCGATTCTTGCATAAACTCGATTATATCGCTTAATTTCATGGCAATTCCTGGTTTCTGCGACATATTCGCGTATTTGCATACAAATGCATCGATTTTTCGCGCAAAAGAACGAATCGGTACAGAAACAGACGTGTGGCACAAAGATTCATCGATTCTTGCATAAACTCGATTATATCGCTTAATTTCATGGCAATTCCAGGTTTCTGCGACATATTCGCGTATTTGCATACAAATGCTTGGATTTTTCACGCAAAACAACGAATCGGTAAAGAAACAGACGTGTGGCACAAAGATTCATCGATTCTTGCATAAACTCGATTATATCGCTTAATTTCATGGCAATTCATGGTTTCTGCGACATATTCGCGTATTTGCATACAAATGCATCGATTTTTCACGCAAAACAACGAATCGGTGCAGAAACAGACGTGTGGCACAAAGATTCATAGATTCTTGCATAAACTCGATTATATCGCTTAATTTCATGGCAATTCCTGGTTTCTGCCACATATTCGCGTATGTGCATACAAATGCATCGATTTTTCACGCAAAACAACGAATCGGTGCAGAAACAGATGTGTAGCACAAAGATTCATCGATTCTTGCATAAACTCGATTATATCTCTTAATTTCATGGCAATTCCTGGTTTCTGCGACATATTCGCGTATTTGCATACAAATGCATCGATTTTTCACGCAGAACAACGAATCGGTACAGAAACAGACGTGTGCCACAAAGATTCCTCGATTCTTGCATAAACTCGATTATATCGCTTAATTTCATGGCAATTCCTGGTTTCTGCGACATATTCGCGTATTTGCATACAAATGCATCGATTTTTCGCGCAAAAGAACGAATCGGTACAGAAACAGACGTGTGGCACAAAGATTCATCGATTCTTGCATAAACTCGATTATTTCGCTGAATTTCATGGCAATTGCGGGTTTCTGCGACATGTTCACGTATTTGCATACAAATGCATCGACTTTTCACGCAAAACAACGAGTCGGTACAGAAACAGACGTGCGGCACAAAGATTCATCGATTCTTGCATAAACTCGATTATATCGCTTAATTTCATGGCAATTCCTGGTTTCTGCGACATATTCGCGTATTTGCATACAAATGCATCGATTTTTCACGCAAAACAACGAATCGGTACAGAAACAGACGTGTGGCACAAAGATTCATCGATTCTTGCATAAACTCGATTATATCGCTTAATTTCATGGCAATTCCAGGTTTCTGCGACATATTCGCGTATTTGCATACAAATGCATCGATTTTTCACGCAAAACAACGAATCGGTAAAGAAACAGACGTGTGGCACAAAGATTCATCGATTCTAGCCTAAACTCGATTATATCGCTTAATTTCATGGCAATTCCTGGTTTCTGCGACATATTCGCGTATTTGCATACAAATGCATCGATTTTTCACGCAAAACAACGAATAGGTACAGAAACAGACGTGTGGCACAAAGATTCATAGATTCTTGCATAAACTCGATTATATCGCTTAATTTCATGGCAATTCCTGGTTTCTGCGACATATTCGCGTATTTGCATACAAATGCATCGATTTTTCACGGAAAACAACGAATCGGTACAGAAACAGACGTGTGGCACAAAGATTCATCGATTCTTGCATAAACTCGATTATTTCGCTGAATTTCATGGCAATTGCGGGTTTCTGCGACATGTTCACGTATTTGCATACAAATGCATCGACTTTTCACGCAAAACAACGAGTCGGTACAGAAACAGACGTGCGGCACAAAGATTCATCGATTCTTGCATAAACTCGATTATATCGCTTAATTTCATGGCAATTCCTGGTTTCTGCGACATATTCGCGTATTTGCATACAAATGCATCTTTTTTTTACGGAAAACAACGAATCGGTACAGAAACAGACGTGTGGCACAAAGATTCATCGATTCTTGCATAAACTCGATTATATCGCTTAATTTCATGGCAATTCCTGGTTTCTGCCACATATTCGCGTATTTGCATACAAATGCATCGACTTTTCACGCAAAACAACGAGTCGGTACAGAAACAGACGTGCGGCACAAAGATTCATCGATTCTTGCATAAACTCGATTATATCGCTTAATTTCATGGCAATTCCTGGTTTCTGCGACATATTCGCGTATTTGCATACAAATGCATCGATTTTTCACGCAAAACAACGAATCGGTACAGAAACAGACGTGTGGCACAAAGATTCATCGATTCTTGCATAAACTCGATTATATCGCTTAATTTCATGGCAATTCCTGGTTTCTGCGACATATTCGCGTATTTGCATACAAATGCATCGATTTTTCGCGCAAAAGAACGAATCGGTACAGAAACAGACGTGTGGCACAAAGATTCATCGATTCTTGCATAAACTCGATTATATCGCTTAATTTCATGGCAATTCCAGGTTTCTGCGACATATTCGCGTATTTGCATACAAATGCTTGGATTTTTCACGCAAAACAACGAATCGGTAAAGAAACAGACGTGTGGCACAAAGATTCATCGATTCTTGCATAAACTCGATTATATCGCTTAATTTCATGGCAATTCATGGTTTCTGCGACATATTCGCGTATTTGCATACAAATGCATCGATTTTTCACGCAAAACAACGAATCGGTACAGAAACAGACGTGTGGCACAAAGATTCATAGATTCTTGCATAAACTCGATTATATCGCTTAATTTCATGGCAATTCCTGGTTTCTGCCACATATTCGCGTATTTGCATACAAATGCATCGATTTTTCACGCAAAACAACGAATCGGTACAGAAACAGATGTGTAGCACAAAGATTCATCGATTCTTGCATAAACTCGATTATATCTCTTAATTTCATGGCAATTCCTGGTTTCTGCGACATATTCGCGTATTTGCATACAAATGCATCGATTTTTCACGCAGAACAACGAATCGGTACAGAAACAGACGTGTGCCACAAAGATTCCTCGATTCTTGCATAAACTCGATTATATCGCTTAATTTCATGGCAATTCCTGGTTTCTGCGACATATTCGCGTATTTGCATACAAATGCATCGATTTTTCGCGCAAAACAACGAATCGGTACAGAAACAGACGTGTGGCACAAAGATTCATCGATTCTTGCATAAACTCGATTATTTCGCTGAATTTCATGGCAATTGCGGGTTTCTGCGACATGTTCACGTATTTGCATACAAATGCATCGACTTTTCACGCAAAACAACGAGTCGGTACAGAAACAGACGTGCGACACAAAGATTCATCGATTCTTGCATAAACTCGATTATATCGCTTAATTTCATGGCAATTCCTGGTTTCTGCGACATATTCGCGTATTTGCATACAAATGCATCGATTTTTCGCGCAAAAGAACGAATCGGTACAGAAACAGACGTGTGGCACAAAGATTCATCGATTCTTGCATAAACTCGATTATATCGCTTAATTTCATGGCAATTCCAGGTTTCTGCGACATATTCGCGTATTTGCATACAAATGCTTGGATTTTTCACGCAAAACAACGAATCGGTAAAGAAACAGACGTGTGGCACAAAGATTCATCGATTCTTGCATAAACTCGATTATATCGCTTAATTTCATGGCAATTCATGGTTTCTGCGACATATTCGCGTATTTGCATACAAATGCATCGATTTTTCACGCAAAACAACGAATCGGTACAGAAACAGACGTGTGGCACAAAGATTCATAGATACTTGCATAAACTCGATTATATCGCTTAATTTCATGGCAATTCCTGGTTTCTGCCACATATTCGCGTATTTGCATACAAATGCATCGATTTTTCACGCAAAACAACGAATCGGTACAGAAACAGATGTGTAGCACAAAGATTCATCGATTCTTGCATAAACTCGATTATATCTCTTAATTTCATGGCAATTCCTGGTTTCTGCGACATGTTCGCGTATTTGCATACAAATGCATCGATTTTTCACGCAGAACAACGAATCGGTACAGAAACAGACGTGTGGCACAAAGATTCATCGATTCTTGCATAAACTCGATTATTTCGCAGAATTTAATGGCAATTGCGGATTTCTGCGACATGTTCGCGTATTTGCATTCAAATGCATCGACTTTTCACGCAAAACAACGAGTCGGTACAGAAACAGACGTGCGGCACAAAGATTCCTCGATTCTTGCATAAACTCGATTATATCGCTTAATTTCATGGCAGTTCCTGGTTTCTGCGACATGTTCGCGTATTTGCATACAAATGCATCGATTTTTCACGGAAAACAACGAATCGGTACAGAAACAGACGTGTGGCACAAAGATTCATCGATTCTTGCATAAACTCGATTATTTCGCTGAATTTCATGGCAATTGCGGATTTCTGCGACATGTTCGCGTATTTGCATTCAAATGCATCGA
This sequence comes from Lasioglossum morio, assembly GCA_916610235.2. NCBI lineage: Eukaryota > Metazoa > Arthropoda > Insecta > Hymenoptera > Halictidae > Lasioglossum > Lasioglossum morio. The sequence continues at coordinate 11,008 of CAKAJA020000793.1, read as the reverse complement.
TTTTTCACGCAAAACAACGAATCGGTACAGAAACAGACGTGTGGCACAAAGATTCATAGATTCTTGCATAAACTCGATTATATCGCTTAATTTCATGGCATTTCCTGGTTTCTGCCACATATTCGCGTATTTGCATACAAATGCATCGACTTTTCACGCAAAACAACGAGTCGGTACAGAAACAGACGTGCGGCACAAAGATTCATCGATTCTTGCATAAACTCGATTATATCGCTTAATTTCATGGCAATTCCTGGTTTCTGCGACATATTCGCGTATTTGCATACAAATGCATCTTTTTTTTACGGAAAACAACGAATCGGTACAGAAACAGATGTGTAGCACAAAGATTCATCGATTCTTGCATAAACTCGATTATATCTCTTAATTTCATGGCAATTCCTGGTTTCTGCGACATATTCGCGTATTTGCATACAAATGCATCGATTTTTCACGCAGAACAACGAATCGGTACAGAAACAGACGTGTGCCACAAAGATTCCTCGATTCTTGCATAAACTCGATTATATCGCTTAATTTCATGGCAGTTCCTGGTTTCTGCGACATGTTCGCGTATTTGCATACAAATGCATCGATTTTTCACGGAAAACAACGAATCGGTACAGAAACAGACGTGTGGCACAAAGATTCATCGATTCTTGCATAAACTCGATTATTTCGCTGAATTTCATGGCAATTGCGGGTTTCTGCGACATGTTCACGTATTTGCATACAAATGCATCGACTTTTCACGCAAAACAACGAGTCGGTACAGAAACAGACGTGTGGCACAAAGATTCATCGATTCTTGCATAAACTCGATTATATCGCTTAATTTCATGGCAATTCCAGGTTTCTGCGACATATTCGCGTATTTGCATACAAATGCATCGATTTTTCACGCAAAACAACGAATCGGTAAAGAAACAGACGTGTGGCACAAAGATTCATCGATTCTTGCATAAACTCGATTATATCGCTTAATTTCATGGCAATTCATGGTTTCTGCGACATATTCGCGTATTTGCATACAAATGCATCGATTTTTCACGCAAGACAACGAATCGGTACAGAAACAGACGTGTGTCACAAAGATTCATAGATTCTTGCATAAACTCGATTATATCGCTTAATTTCATGGCAATTCCTGGTTTCTGCGACATATTCGCGTATTTGCATACAAATGCATCGATTTTTCACGCAAGACAACGAATCGGTACAGAAACAGACGTGTGTCACAAAGATTCATAGATTCTTGCATAAACTCGATTATATCGCTTAATTTCATGGCATTTCCTGGTTTCTGCCACATATTCGCGTATTTCCATACAAATGCATCGACTTTTCACGCAAAACAACGAGTCGGTACAGAAACAGACGTGCGGCACAAAGATTCATCGATTCTTGCATAAACTCGATTATATCGCTTAATTTCATGGCAATTCCTGGTTTCTGCGACATATTCGCGTATTTGCATACAAATGCATCTTTTTTTTACGGAAAACAACGAATCGGTACAGAAACAGACGTGTGGCACAAAGATTCATCGATTCTTGCATAAACTCGATTATATCGCTTAATTTCATGGCAATTCCTGGTTTCTGCGACATATTCGCGTATTTCCATACAAATGCATCGATTTTTCACGCAAAACAACGAATCGGTACAGAAACAGACGTGTGGCACAAAGATTCATAGATTCTTGCATAAACTCGATTATATCGCTTAATTTCATGGCAATTCCTGGTTTCTGCGACATATTCGCGTATTTGCATACAAATGCATCGATTTTTCACGCAAAACATCGAATTGGTACAGAAACAGACGTGTGGCACAAAGATTCATCGATTCTTGCATAAACTCGATTATTTCGCTGAATTTCATGGCAATTGCGGGTTTCTGCGACATGTTCACGTATTTGCATACAAATGCATCGACTTTTCACGCAAAACAACGAGTCGGTACAGAAACAGACGTGCGACACAAAGATTCATCGATTCTTGCATAAACTCGATTATATCGCTTAATTTCATGGCAATTCCTGGTTTCTGCGACATATTCGCGTATTTGCATACAAATGCATCGATTTTTCGCGCAAAAGAACGAATCGGTACAGAAACAGACGTGTGGCACAAAGATTCATCGATTCTTGTGTAACAGACCTGTACCGGGCAGCTCTGTTACTGACAGCCGCGAGAAACCGATGAACGGCGAACGCCGCCGGAAAAGACCGAACCGCGATTCGGCAACACAACATTCCCGTCCGCGCCGCGAACGCCCCTCGCCACGAACCGGTGTTTTGGCGAATTCGTAGAAACACCCCAAGAATACCGCGAAACCAAAAGGACATGCCCTACCGATCCCCGCACCGCACTACCAACAAATCACCACCACTTGGTGGGTATATAAACCCTGAGAAATCCGTCAAAAATCACCTGTCTCCGATCTAGCAGAGCTAGAACACACTCCTGCCTAGCCGAGCCTAGAACGCGATCCAGTCAAAGCAAATCCGATCCGCCGACGAAGACGTTGGAAACACCACCGACTTTCCGCCAGCAACGTAAGTTGACTACACCTTCCTCGCCGAGCGTCGAATCCTCCCGATCACCTCGTCGCCGAGCGTCGAACCATCCTGACCGATCACCTCGTCGCCGAGCGTCGAACCATCTCACCCGATCACTTCGTCGCCGAGCGTCGAATCCTGACCGTCACCTCGTCGCCGAGCGTCGAACCATCCCGACCGATCACCTCGTCGCCAAGCGTCGAACCATCCCGACCGATCACCTCGTCGCCGAGCGTCGAACCATCTCACCCGATCACCTCGTCGCCGAGCGTCGAACCCTCCCGATCACCTCGTCGCCGAGCGTCGAACCATCCTGACCGTCACCTCGTCGCCGAGCGTCGAACCACCCTGACCGTCACCTCGTCGCCGAGCGTCGAAACCTCCCGTCTGTCTTCCCGATTACCTCGCCGCCGAGCGCCGAGCCACCCTGACCGTCACCTCGTCGCCGAGCGTCGAATCTTCCTGTCTACCTCGTCGCCGAGCGTCGAAACCTCCCGAACTCCTCGACGATCCCTGCGTCGCCGAGCGGCGAACCATCCTGACTATCGTACCGATACCCTCGTCGCCGAGCGTCGAATCGTCCTGACTACCGTACCGATTCCCCGTCGCCGAGGTCACCGCGAAGTCCCATCACCGGTCACTACAACGCGAACAACCGCGATACCCACGTGCCGGCCATAGCGAGCCGTACACACAAACACCAGAGTATTTATTTCTCCCGATCTAAATCCTCTCCTCGCCGGTCGAACCCTGGCTCGACGAGCCATCAGGGCACCGAGAGGACCCTGCCGATCACTCGGACTCAACCCCGAGAATCGGACCCGTTACATGGCGCCCGAACAGCAGGTACATTAAAATCACCGGTTAAAATCACCGCACAGAGAGTAACCGAAAATCCGAGGTTACCGGGACACACCTGTCAACACGCGCGGAGAATGATTGACTAACACGCCGGTGGCCCCCCCCCCCCCGAAATCGCGATCGCAATCAACACGGAACGCCCGATCGCGAGAGATACCGCGCGCGCCATCTCCTTATCACGCACCCTACTACGCGACAAACAGCAATAAGGAATGCCGAAGCGAGATACCCTTCGACCCACGCCAGCCAGAATCATCGCCGATCTTCGCCGACAAAACCTACCCACAACAGGAACCCCCGAAGAACTACGAGATCGTTGGGACGAATATATCGGACAACAGACAGCCGAACTATTCGAGATGGCCGAGCCAGCCAAAACCCCCGTATTTTTTAGCACCGTAGAGCTGCAACCCGGTACGTCCGCCAGCCACGCGGTTCCGACCATAACCCCCGCACCCCCCAGTACCAGCGATCCATATAAACATTTGGACCGCATGCGAAAATGGGGATGTACGAGCGACGGTAAAGACCCATACGCTTTCATAGAACGCATCAACGAATTGCAAGGAGCGTACGGTCTACCAGACGCAGAATTACTACGAGGTATCCCGGAACTCCTACGCGGCGAAGCCCAGCTATGGTACCGCAACACGCGTACCCAGATCCACAGCTGGAAAAACTTTGAGGAAAGATTCCTAGTATTCTTCGCGCCCAATCGAACGCGACTCCAAAAAGAGCGCGAAGCCCGCGAACGCACGCAACGACCCGGAGAACCGTTCCACTTATTCGTGAACGCGCTACTCACGCTCACAAGGCGAGCACGCATACCGGAAGAAGACAACCTCGAGATGATATTCGAAAACATGTTACCCGAATACACAATCGCGATCAACCCAGACACGGTCGACAACCTCGGCGATCTACTGAAGCAAGCACAGAGAATCGAACGAGCTAACGAGAGGAAAGCACGGCTGAGCCGCACTTTCCCTCGAACAGCCGCCATCACCGCAGACGACGTCCAACCCGTACCCACCCCTCTCCTGCAGGAACCCAGCGAGAGACAACCCTACAACCAGAATAACACCAACCGGTGGGAAGTAAACGCGCTGCCGCCAAACGCGTACAACCGACAAACGCATTGCTGGCGATGTAAGCAACGAGGCCATCAACGCTTCGAATGCCGAAACCAGTACCGAAAGTTTTGCTCGAGATGTGGACAGGACAGAGTCCTGACCAAAGACTGCCACCCACCGGGAAACGAAGCACGGGGCCCGCCGATGGGCAACCGCCGGCCCCTCCGATAAAATATACACCCCGCCCAGTAATGACCATCACCGTGCTGGGACGCGAAGTCGAGGCACTACTCGACACTGGCGCACAACTGTCGTGCATAAACAACGAAGTCCGAGGGTGGGCCCAAGAACAAGGCCTGGACATAACCACCCCAACCAGCCTCGTCGGAATGGCCGACGGATCGGACATGCAACCCGCCGGAAAAATCCAGCTAACCTGCCGCCTACACGACCGCCAGTGGACAGAGGAATTCACGATACTGCCCAATATGGGGCCACCAGTATTATTGGGCATCCAGACCCTCGCCGCCCTCCAGATCAAACTAGCTCCTCCGCTCGACATCGCCTCCTGGCCGCCCAACTGCCTACCCGAACCCTGCCTACAGGTCGGGCTCCGGAAACCGCCGGAAACCGACCGCCGCCAGCTCGAAACATTTCTCGACACCGAGATGAAAAAATTCGAGACCGTACCGGGCCGCACTACGCTGACCAGCCACAGGATAAAGCTCATGGACGAGACGCCCATCAAACAGCGATACCGGCCCAGAAACCCCGCCATGCAGGCCATCATCGACGAGGAAGTGGAAAAAATGCTCCGAGACGGAGTCGTCGAACCCTCCAACAGTCCTTGGAGCTCACCGGTCGTAGTGGTCAAGAAAAAAGACGGCAAACACCGATTTTGCGTAGATTTCCGCAAACTTAACGAACGGTCAGAGAAGGACGCCTACCCGCTGCCCCACATACAGGCCACCCTCGACAAACTACGAGGGGCCCGGTTTCTGACCACGCTCGACCTAAAGAGCGGATATTGGCAAATCCCGTTGGAACGCACCAGTCGACCACTCACCGCCTTTACCGTACCGGGTAAAGGATTGTTCCAGTTTACGGTCATGCCCTTCGGGCTACACTCCGCCCCAGCCACGTTCCAACGACTGCTGGATCAAATCATCGGCCCCGAACTCGAACCGTATGCGTTCGCATACCTCGCCGACATTATCATAGTCAGTCGAACGTTCGAGGACCACCTGAAACACCTCCGAGAGGTTTTCAACCGTCTCCGCGCCGCCGGGTTAAAATTAAACCCCGAGAAATGCCGGTTTTGCGTCGACAGCCTTCGATACCTAGGCCACATCATCGACCAGCACGGCATCCGTACCGACCCCGAAAAAACGCAGGCTATAGCGCAGTTAGCAGCACCGCGAACAATCCGGGAAATACGACGATTCCATGGAATGGCATCGTGGTACCGACGCTTCATCCCAGACTTCGCAAAAATCATCGAACCGTTAACCCAGCTCACCAGAAAAAACGCAAAATGGCGTTGGACCGAAACCGAGGAACAGGCGTTCCAAGATATGAAAACCCGCTTAATCGCGGCACCGATTCTCGCCTGTCCCAATTTCGACGAGCCGTTCACACTCCAGACCGACGCCAGCGATCACGGACTCGGAGCTGTCCTTACACAAGGGCCAGAGGACAACGAAAGAGTAATCGCCTACGCTAGCCACACGCTAAGCGCAACCGAGCGCAATTACAGCGCCACGGAAAAAGAATGCCTGGCAGTACTATGGGGGATACGGAAAATGAAACCATACCTGGAAGGGTATCATTTTACCGTTATCACCGATCACCAAGCACTACGCTGGCTTCAACAGATCGAGAACCCAACCGGTCGACTTGCCCGGTGGGCCCTAGAACTTCAACAGTTCGTTTTTGAAGTTCGCTATCGCCCCGGAAAACTAAATTACGTCGCCGACGCACTGTCCAGGGCCGAGCCCCCGCCAGACGTAAGCCTGATACGGCCAAAACCGCGCTCCGACGCTTGGTACTCCACCAAAATCGAAGCCGTCCAGAAAAACCCCGCGTCCGTCCCAGACTACCAGATACGCGACGGGAAGCTGTACCGGAATATACCGCACCAGATAGACTATAACGAGCCTGAACCGGGGACCGCATGGAAACGGTGCATACCGATCGAAGAACGGGAAGCTCTGCTCAGGCAATACCACGACGAACCCACCGCCGGCCACTTGGGAATCGCCAAGACCATAGTCCGCCTCGCCCAGCAGTTCTATTGGCCCGGCATGTTCCGCGAAGCCACGCGGTACGTGCGTAACTGCAGGAGTTGTCGGCAGTATAAAACACCACCGACAGCCCCGGCCGGACATTTGCACGCCCAACCCGGAACGGAACCCTGGCACACGGTCTCGGTCGATTTAATCGGGCCCCTACCCCGCTCCCGCCAGGGCCACACTTGGCTCCTCGTGGCACTAGACCGCTTCACGAAGTGGGTCGAACTCACACCTCTACGAAAGGCCACAAGCGCCGCCGTTGCGGCCGCCATCCGAAGAGATGTAATATTACGCCACGGAGCACCACAGATAATGATATCAGACAACGGCAAACAATTTGTCGGGGGGCCATTCACCAGTTTACTAGCAGCCGCCGGGATAGAACACCGGAAAACACCTCCGTATTCGCCACAGTGCAACCCAGTAGAACGGGCAAACAAGGTTGTAAAAACCATGCTGGCCCAGTACGCCGAAAACCACCACGAAAGGTGGGATGAAAAAATCGACGAAGTCCGATTCGCGATCAACACTGCATGGCACGAAGCTACCGGATACAGCCCGGCATATCTGAACCAGGGCCGAGAATTACGGGCCCCCGGACAGCTCACTACCGAAAAAGCTGTCGAAACCCCCCAAATAAGGTGGAAGCACCTCCGCGAAGCCCAAGAACTCGCGAAACTCCAGCTCGCTCAAGCCTTTGGCAGACAAGCCAAATACTATAACCTGAGGCACCGGGACTGGAGACCCAAAATCGGGGAACAGGTGTGGAAAAAAGAACACACCCTGTCCAATAAGGGAGCACGAATCGCCGCAAAACTCGCGCCCAAATTCAGCGGCCCCTACAAGGTCGAACGTATCATTTCGCCGGTAATCGTCGACCTCCGCGACGCGAAAGGGAAATGGGCACGACACATACACGTGCACGACCTGAAACCCGACTCCACCGAAAACACCAGGCCGGAAAACACCGGACCCACCACAATCCCTAATACCAATCCCAACCCCGCCCAAACAAACCCACCAAACCCCGCCCCCCGCCGCCGCGGAAGACCGCGAAAGCAGCCCTCCATTCTTTCTGTCTACAGGATCAACACCAGAAATAGAATGGAAAAGAAGCCGCCAAAGGTCGACGACTTCTACGCCGAACTCGAAGGCCTCTTCAGCAGCGCGGAAGAAGACAACGAGCGACCACCAACCCCAACCACCCCCCGCACACCTAGCCAACCCTCACCAACACGAGGGGGCAAATAGGGAGCCGCGAAAAACCGCGCCAACACGGAAAAAGAAAACAGTGGCTCCGACAACAAAGGAGGGCAACCACGGGCTCACCAACACCACCACCACCAGCAACAAACCCCGGAACATGCAGACCGGAACCGACCCAACGGTGAGCAAAGCAACCAGACCCCTCCGGGTAACCACTACCCGACCCAGGGGGAAACCGATCATAAGGAGCGTCACCACCATCCGACCGGTTCACTGGTTGGTGAAAGAGCTAGCCCCGTTCATCGACCAACCCGACGACGGGGCAATACCCCCACCAACCGTCAACGAACTGCACGAAAAAGCCGGCAGATCACACCTCGTAAGACTGACCAGACCGGACCCCGACCCAGGCTGGTGGACGCCTGGCACCACGGAACCACCCGGAGAGAGGCCGTACCAGAAGCCCCATCCAAAAGGGGCTCCCAAGAGGAAACAGGCCCCCCTGCGACCCAACCAGCCCGGACCTTCCCCCCCACACCGACCAAAAATACCGGTATCCCTACCAGTGGAGATCTGGAAGGGTATTAAGCTGCTGAAGCTGGAGCCGACAACCACCGCACCCACAACAACCCCTACACCCACAGCAACCCCCACACCACCACCAACCCCGACACCAGCAGCACACCCCATGCCAACACCAGACGACACACCAGAGCCACACCAGGAGAGCCAAGCAGAAACACCCGGTAACAACGGCAACCCAATCACCGCCGAATACGCCGCCGCCCTGCCACAACCCCCGATCCCACACCCCACACCCAACGGCTCACGGTGGTACATACTACCCACCGGGCAAGGGGTAGAAGTACCAACCCGATTCATCCGGTCAAGAAAATTCTGGGTAAACGAAGGAAACAACCGGTGGGTACTCCTGTTCGATACGCAAGGGATACTACGACGCTGCCGACGCCGGAAAAACGAATCAGAGGCCAACCCAGCAAATAAATAAAATAAAAGTTCTGAATGATAATTTTTTTTACATTGTTAAATAAAAGTAACCGCTACCAACCCCTGGAGTTTACAGCCCCACAAACCTGTGTCATATCATGTACAAAAGTAGTGTATCAAATGATGTTATTCTGAATAAAGAGATGTCTCGCTGTGCGCTCGCCACTCCGAAGAAGGGTGGAGATGTAACAGACCTGTACCGGGCAGCTCTGTTACTGACAGCCGCGAGAAACCGAAGAACGGCGAACGCCGCCGGAAAAGACCGAACCGCGATTCGGCAACACAACATTCCCGTCCGCGCCGCGAACACCCCTCGCCGCGAACCGGTTCAGAAACAGACGTGTGGCACAAAGATTCCTCGATTCTTGCATAAACTCGATTATATTGCTTAATTTCATGGCAGTTCCTGGTTTCTGCGACATATTCGCGTATTTGCATACAAATGCATCGATTTATCACGCAAAACATCGAATCGGTACAGAAACAGACGTGTGGCACAAAGATTCATCGATACTTGCATAAACTCGATTATATCGCTCAATTTCATGGCAATTCCTGGTTTCTGCCACATATTCGCGTATTTGCATACAAATGCATCGATTTTTCACGCAAAACAACGAATCGGTACAGAATCAGACGTGCGGCACAAAGATTCATCGATTCTTGCATAAACTCGATTATGTCGCTTAATTTCATGGCAATTCCTGGTTTCTGCGACATATTCGCGTATTTGCATACAAATGCATCGATTTTTCACGCAAAACAACGAATCGGTACAGAAACAGACGTGCGGCACAAAGATTCATCGATTCTTGCATAAACTCGATTATATCGCTTAATTTCATGGCAATTCCTGGTTTCTGCGACATATTCGCGTATTTGCATACAAATGCATCTATTTTTCACGCAAAACAACGAATCGGTACAGAAACAGATGTGTGGCACAAAGATTCATCGATTCTTGCATAAACTCGATTATGTCGCTTAATTTCATGGCAATTCCTGGTTTCTGCGACATATTCGCGTATTTGCATACAAATGCATCGATTTTTCACGCAAAACAACGAATCGGTACAGAAACAGATGTGTGGCACAAAGATTCATAGATTCTTGCATAAACTCGATTATATCACTTAATTTCATGGCAATTCCTGGTTTCTGCGACATATTCGCGTATTTGCATACAAATGCATCGACTTTTCACGCAAAACAACGAGTCGGTACAGAAACAGACGTGCGGCACAAAGATTCATCGATTCTTGCATAAATTCGATTATATCGCTTAATTTCATGGCAATTCCTGGTTTCTGCGACATATTCGCGTATTTGCATACAAATGCATCTATTTTTCACGCAAAAAAAACGAATCGGTACAGAAACAGATGTGTGGCACAAAGATTCATCGATTCTTGCATAAACTCGATTATGTCGCTTAATTTCATGGCAATTCCTGGTTTCTGCGACATATTCGCGTATTTGCATACAAATGCATCGATTTTTCACGCAAAACAACGAATCGGTACAGAAACAGATGTGTGGCACAAAGATTCATAGATTCTTGCATAAACTCGATTATATCACTTAATTTCATGGCAATTCCTGGTTTCTGCGACATATTCGCGTATTTGCATACAAATGCATCGACTTTTCACGCAAAACAACGAGTCGGTACAGAAACAGCCGTGCGGCACAAAGATTCATCGATTCTTGCATAAATTCGATTATATCGCTTAATTTCATGGCAATTCCTGGTTTCTGCGACATATTCGCGTATTTGCGTACAAATGCATCGATTTTTCACGGAAAACAACGAATCGGTACAGAAACTGACGTGTGGCACAGAGATTCATCGATTCTTGCATAAACTCGATTATGTCGCTTAATTTCATGGCAATTCCTGGTTTCTGCCACATATTCGCGTATTTGCATACAAATGCATCGACTTTTCACGCAAAACAACGAGTCGGTACAGAAACATACGTGCGGCACAAAGATTCATCGATTCT
>CAKAJA020000792.1:0-41768 GCA_916610235.2 Lasioglossum morio | reverse complement strand
CATAACGCATAACGCATAACGCATAACGCATAACGCATAACGCATAACGCATAACACATAACGCATAACGTATAACGCATAACGCATAACCATAACGCATAACGCATAACCCATAACGCATAACGCATAACGCATAACGTATAACGCATAACGCATACCGTATAACGCATAATGCATAACGCATAAAGCAAAACGCATAACGCAAACGTATAACGCACAACGCATAACGCATAACGCATAACGCATAACGCATAACGCATAACGCATAACGCATAACGCATAACGCATAACGCATAACGCATAACGCATAACGCATAACGCATAACGCATAACCATAACGCATAACGCATAACCCATAACGCATAACGCATAACGCATAACGCATAACGCATAACGTATAACGCATAACGCATACAGTATAACGCATAATGCATAACGCATAACGCATAACGCATAACGTATAACGCATAACGCATACCGTATAACGCATAACGCATAACGCATAACGCAAACGTATAGCGCACAACGCATAATGCATAAACCATAACCCTTACTTCATAACGCATAACGCATAATGCACAACGCATAACGAACACCGGAAAACCCATACCGCCTAACGCATAACGGATCGCGAATAACGCATAATCAATAACGAATAAAGCATAACGCATAACGCATAACGCATAACACATAACGCATAACGCATAACGCATAACGTATAACGCATAACGCATACCGTATAACGCATAATGCATAACGCATAAAGCAAAACGCATAACGCAAACGTATAACGCACAACGCATAACGCATAACGCATAACGCATAACGCATAACGCATAACGCATAACGCATAACCATAACGCATAACGCATAACCCATAACGCATAACGCATAACGCATAACGCATAACGCATAAGGTATAACGCATAACGCATACCGTATAACGCATAATGCATAACGCATAACGCATAACGCATAACGTATAACGCATAACGCATAACCATAACGCATAACGCATAACCCATAACGCATAACGCATAACGCATAACGCATAACGCATAATTTATAACGCATAACGCATACCGTATAACGCATAATGCATAACGCATAACGCATAACGCATAACGTATAACGCATAACGCATACCGTATAACGCATAATGCATAACGCATAAAGCAAAACGCATAACGCAAACGTATAACGCACAACGCATAACGCATAACGCATAACGCATAACGCATAACGCATAACGCATAACGCATAACGCATAACGCATAACCATAACGCATAACGCATAACCCATAACGCATAACGCATAACGCATAACGCATAACGCATAAGGTATAACGCATAACGCATACCGTATAACGCATAATGCATAACGCATAACGCATAACGCATAACGTATAACGCATAACGCATACCGTATAACGCATAACGCATAACGCATAACGCAAACGTATAGCGCACAACGCATAATGCATAAACCATAACCCTTACCTCATAACGCATAACGCATAATGCACAACGCATAACGAACACCGGAAAACCCATACCGCCTAACGCATAACGGATCGCGAATAACGCATAATCAATAACGAATAAAGCATAACGCATAACGCATAACGCATAACGCATAACGCATAACGCATAACGCATAACGCATAACGCATAACGCATAACGCATAACGCATAACGCATAACGCATAACGCATAATGCATAACGCATAACGCATAACCATAAGGCATAACGCATAACCCATAACGCATAACGCATAACGCATAACGTATAACGCATAACGCATACCGTATAACGCATAACGCATAACGCATAACGAATAACGCATAACGCATAACGCATAACGCATAACGCATAACGCATAACGCATAACGCATAACGCATAACGCATAACGCATAACGCATAACGCATAACGTATAACGCATAACGCATACCGTATAACGCATAACGCATAACGCATAACGAATAACGCATAACGAAAACGCATAACGCATAACGCATAACGCATAACGCATAACGCATAACGCATAACGCATAACGCATAACGCATAACGCATAACGCATAACGCATAACGCATAACGCATAACGCATAACGCATAACGCATAACGCATAACGCATAACGCATAACGCATAACGCATAACGCATAACGCATAACGCATAACGCATAACGCATAACGCATAACGCATGACGCATAACGCATAACCATAAGGCATAACGCATAACCCATAACGCATAACGCATAACGTATAACGCATAACGCATACCGTATAACGCATAACGCATAACGCATAACGCATAACGCAAACGTATAACGCACAACGCATAACGCATAACGCATAACGCATAACGCATAATGCATATCGCATAACGCATAACGCATAACGCATAACCATAAGGCATAACGCATACCGTATAACGCATAACGCATAACGCATAACGCATAACGCATAACGCATAACGCATAACGCATAACGCATAACGCATAACGCAACGTATAACGCACAACGCATAACGCATAACGCATAACGCATAACGCATAACGCATAACGCATAACGCATAACGCATAACCATAACGCATAACGCATAACCCATAACGCATAACGCATAACGCATAACGCATAACGCATAACGCATAAAGCATAACGCATAACCCATAACCCATAACGCACAACGCATAAGGCATAATGCACAACGCATAACGAATACCGCAAAACGCATAACGCATAACGCATATCGCATAACGCGTAACTCATAACGCATAACGCATAACGCATAACGCACACCGTATAACGCATAACGCATAACGCATAACGCAAACGTATAGCGCACAACGCATAATGCATAAACCATAACCCTTACTTCATAACGCATAACGCATAATGCACAACGCATAACGAACACCGGAAAACCCATAACGCCTAACGCATAACGGATCACGAATAACGCATAATGCATAACGCATAACGCATAACGCATAACGCATAACGCATAACGCATAACGCATAACGCATAACGCATAACGCATAACGCATAACGCATAACGCATAACGCATAACGCATAACGCATAACGCATAACGCATAACGCATAACGCATAACGCATAACGCATAACGCATAACGCATAACGCATAACGCATAACGCATAACGCATAACGCATAACGCATAACGCATAACGCATTACGCATAACGCATAACGCATAACGCATAACGCATAACGCATAACGCATAACGCATAACGCATAACGCATAACGCATAACGCATAACGCAAAACGCATAACGCATAACGCATAACGCATAACGCATAACGCATAAAGCATAACGCATAACCCATAACCCATAACGCACAACGCATAAGCCATAATGCACAACGCATAACGAATACCGCAAAACGCATAACGCATAACGCATATCGCATAACGCGTAACTCATAACGCATAACGCATAACGCATAACGCACACCGTATAACGCATAACGCATAACGCATAACGCAAACGTATAGCGCACAACGCATAATGCATAAACCATAACCCTTACTTCATAACGCATAACGCATAATGCACAACGCATAACGAACACCGGAAAACCCATAACGCCTAACGCATAACGGATCACGAATAACGCATAATGCATAACGAATAACGCATAACGCATAACGCATAACGCATAACGCATAACGCATAACGCATAACGCATAACGCATAACGCATAACGCATAACGCATAACGCATAACGCATAACGCATAACGCATAACGCATAACGCATAACGCATAACGCATAACGCATAACGCATAACGCATAACGCATAACGCATAACGCATAACGCATAACGCATAACGCATAACGCATAACGCATAACGCATAACGCATAACGCATAACGCATAACGCAAAACGCATAACCCATAACGCATAAGGCTTGATGCATGACGCATATCGCATATCGCATAACGCATAAGGCTTGATGCATGACGCATATCGCATAACGCATAAGGCATAACGCATAATACATAACGCATAACGCATAACGCATAACGCATAACCATAACGCATAACGCATAACCCATAACGCATAACGCATAACGCATAACGTATAACGCATAACGCATACCGCATAACGCATAATGCATAACGCATAAAGCATAACGCATAACGCATAACGCATAACGCATAACGCAAACGTATAGCGCACAACGCATAATGCATAAACCATAACCCTTACTTCATAACGCATAACGCATAATGCACAACGCATAACGAACACCGGAAAACCCATAACGCCTAACGCATAACGGATCACGAATAACGCATAATGCATAACGCATAAAGCATAACGCATAACGCATAACGCATAACGCATAACGCATAACGCATAACGCATAACACATAACGCATAACGTATAACGCATAACGCATAACCATAACGCATAACGCATAACCCATAACGCATAACGCATAACGCATAACGTATAACGCATGACGCATACCGTATAACGCATAATGCATAACGCATAAAGCAAAACGCATAACGCAAACGTATAACGCACAACGCATAACGCATAACGCATAACGCATAACGCATAACGCATAACGCATAACGCATAACGCATAACGCATAACGCATAACTGATAACGCATAACGCATAACCATAACGCATAACGCATAACCCATAACGCATAACGCATAACGCATAACGCATAACGCATAACGTATAACGCATAACGCATACAGTATAACGCATAATGCATAACGCATAACGCATAACGCATAACGTATAACGCATAACGCATACCGTATAACGCATAACGCATAACGCATAACGCAAACGTATAGCGCACAACGCATAATGCATAAACCATAACCCTTACTTCATAACGCATAACGCATAATGCACAACGCATAACGAACACCGGAAAACCCATACCGCCTAACGCATAACGGATCGCGAATAACGCATAATCAATAACGAATAAAGCATAACGCATAACGCATAACGCATAACACATAACGCATAACGCATAACGCATAACGTATAACGCATAACGCATACCGTATAACGCATAATGCATAACGCATAAAGCAAAACGCATAACGCAAACGTATAACGCACAACGCATAACGCATAACGCATAACGCATAACGCATAACGCATAACGCATAACGCATAACCATAACGCATAACGCATAACCCATAACGCATAACGCATAACGCATAACGCATAAGGTATAACGCATAACGCATACCGTATAACGCATAATGCATAACGCATAACGCATAACGCATAACGTATAACGCATAACGCATAACCATAACGCATAACGCATAACCCATAACGCATAACGCATAACGCATAACGCATAACGCATAAGGTATAACGCATAACGCATACCGTATAACGCATAATGCATAACGCATAACGCATAACGCATAACGTATAACGCATAACGCATACCGTATAACGCATAATGCATAACGCATAAAGCAAAACGCATAACGCAAACGTATAACGCACAACGCATAACGCATAACGCATAACGCATAACGCATAACGCATAACGCATAACGCATAACGCATAACGCATAACCATAACGCATAACGCATAACCCATAACGCATAACGCATAACGCATAACGCATAACGCATAAGGTATAACGCATAACGCATACCGTATAACGCATAATGCATAACGCATAACGCATAACGCATAACGTATAACGCATAACGCATACCGTATAACGCATAACGCATAACGCATAACGCAAACGTATAGCGCACAACGCATAATGCATAAACCATAACCCTTACCTCATAACGCATAACGCATAATGCACAACGCATAACGAACACCGGAAAACCCATACCGCCTAACGCATAACGGATCGCGAATAACGCATAATCAATAACGAATAAAGCATAACGCATAACGCATAACGCATAACGCATAACGCATAACGCATAACGCATAACGCATAACGCATAACGCATAACGCATAACGCATAACGCAAACGCAAAACGCATAACGTTAACGCATAACCCATAACGCATAAGGCTTGATGCATGACGCATATCGCATATCGCATAACGCATAAGGCTTGATGCATGACGCATATCGCATAACGCATAAGGCATAACGCATAACGCATAACGCATAACGCATATCGCATAACCCATACGCATAACGCATAAGGCATAACGCATTACGCATAACTTATAACTCATAACTCATAACGAATAACGCATAACGCAAAATGAATAACGCATAAAGCATAACGCATAACCCATAACCCATAACGCACAACGCATAAGGCATAATGCACAACGCATAACGAATACCGCAAAACGCATAACGCATAACGCATAAGGCATAACGCATAAGGCTTGATGCATGACGCATATCGCATAACGCATAACGCATAACGCATAACGCATAACGCATAACGCATATCGCATAACACATACGCATAAGGCTTGATGCATGACGCATATCGCATAACGCATAAGGCATAACGCATAACGCATAACGCATAACGCATATCGCATAACACATACGCATAACGCATAACGCATAACGCATAACGCATAACGCATAACGCATATCGCATAACACATACGCATAACGCATAACGCATAACGCATAACACATACGCATAACGCATAACGCATAACGCATAACGCATAACGCATAACGCATAACGCATATCGCATAACACATACGCATAACGCATAAGGCATAACGCATTACGCATAACTTATAACTCATAACTCATAACGAATAACGCATAACGCAAAATGAATAACGCATAATGCATAACGCATAACGCATAACGCATAACGCATAACGTATAACGCATAACGCATACCGTATAACGCATAACGCATAACGCATAACGCAAACGTATAGCGCACAACGCATAATGCATAAACCATAACCCTTACTTCATAACGCATAACGCATAATGCACAACGCATAACGAACACCGGAAAACCCATACCGCCTAACGCATAACGGATCGCGAATAACGCATAATCAATAACGAATAAAGCATAACGCATAACGCATAACGCATAACGCATAACGCATAACGCATAACGCATAACGCATAACGCATAAGGCATAACGCATAACGCATAACGCATAACGCATAACGCATAACGCATAACGCATAACGCATAACGCATAACGCATAACGCATAACGCATAACGCATAACGCAAACGCAAAACGCATAACGTTAACGCATAACCCATAACGCATAAGGCTTGATGCATGACGCATATCGAATATCGCATAACGCATAAGGCTTGATGCATGACGCATATCGCATAACGCATAAGGCATAACGCATAACGCATAACGCATAACGCATAACGCATATCGCATAACACATACGCATAACGCATAAGGCATAACGCATTACGCATAACTTATAACTCATAACTCATAACGAATAACGCATAACGCAAAATGAATAACGCATAAAGCATAACGCATAACCCATAACCCATAACGCACAACGCATAAGGCATAATGCACAACGCATAACGAATACCGCAAAACGCATAACGCATAACGCATAAGGCATGACGCATAAGGCTTGATGCATGACGCATATCGCATAACGCATAAGGCATAACGCATAACGCATAACGCATAACCCATAACGCATAACGCATAACGCATAACGCATAACGTATAACGCATAACGCATACAGTATAACGCATAATGCATAACGCATAACGCATAACGCATAACGTATAACGCATAACGCATAACGCATAACGTATAACGCATAACGCATACCGTATAACGCATAATGCAAACGTATAGCGCACAACGCATAATGCATAAACCATAACCCTTACTTCATAACGCATAACGCATAATGCACAACGCATAACGAACACCGGAAAACCCATACCGCCTAACGCATAACGGATCGCGAATAACGCATAATCAATAACGAATAAAGCATAACGCATAACGCATAACGCATAACGCATAACGCATAACGCATAACGCATATCGCATAACACATACGCATAACGCATAACGCATAACGCATAACACATACGCATAACGCATAACGCATAACGCATAACGCATAACGCATAACGCATATCGCATAACACATACGCATAACGCATAAGGCATAACGCATTACGCATAACTTATAACTCATAACTCATAACGAATAACGCATAACGCAAAATGAATAACGCATAATGCATAACGCATAACGCATAACGCATAACGCATAACGTATAACGCATAACGCATACGGTATAACGCATAACGCATAACGCATAACGCAAACGTATAGCGCACAACGCATAATGCATAAACCATAACCCTTACTTCATAACGCATAACGCATAATGCACAACGCATAACGAACACCGGAAAACCCATACCGCCTAACGCATAACGGATCGCGAATAACGCATAATCAATAACGAATAAAGCATAACGCATAACGCATAACGCATAACGCATAACGCATAACGCATAACGCATAACGCATAACGCATAAGGCATAACGCATAACGCATAACGCATAACGCATAACGCATAACGCATAACGCATAACGCATAACGCATAACGCATAACGCATAACGCATAACGCATAACGCAAACGCAAAACGCATAACGTTAACGCATAACCCATAACGCATAAGGCTTGATGCATGACGCATATCGAATATCGCATAACGCATAAGGCTTGATGCATGACGCATATCGCATAACGCATAAGGCATAACGCATAACGCATAACGCATAACGCATAACGCATATCGCATAACACATACGCATAACGCATAAGGCATAACGCATTACGCATAACTTATAACTCATAACTCATAACGAATAACGCATAACGCAAAATGAATAACGCATAAAGCATAACGCATAACCCATAACCCATAACGCACAACGCATAAGGCATAATGCACAACGCATAACGAATACCGCAAAACGCATAACGCATAACGCATAAGGCATGACGCATAAGGCTTGATGCATGACGCATATCGCATAACGCATAAGGCATAACGCATAACGCATAACGCATAACCCATAACGCATAACGCATAACGCATAACGCATGACGTATAACGCATAACGCATACAGTATAACGCATAATGCATAACGCATAACGCATAACGCATAACGTATAACGCATAACGCATAACGCATAACGTATAACGCATAACGCATACCGTATAACGCATAATGCAAACGTATAGCGCACAACGCATAATGCATAAACCATAACCCTTACTTCATAACGCATAACGCATAATGCACAACGCATAACGAACACCGGAAAACCCATACCGCCTAACGCATAACGGATCGCGAATAACGCATAATCAATAACGAATAAAGCATAACGCATAACGCATAACGCATAACGCATAACGCATAACGCATAACGTATAACGCATAACGCATACCGTATAACGCATAATGCATAACGCATAAAGCAAAACGCATAACGCAAACGTATAACGCACAACGCATAACGCATAACGCATAACGCATAACGCATAACGCATAACGCATAACGCATAACGCATAACGCATAACCATAACGCATAACGCATAACCCATAACGCATAACGCATAACGCATAACGCATAACGTATAACGCATAACGCATACCGTATAACGCATAATGCATAACGCATAACGCATAACGCATAACGTATAACGCATAACGCATACCGTATAACGCATAACGCATAACGCATAACGCAAACGTATAGCGCACAACGCATAATGCATAAACCATAACCCTTACGTCATAACGCATAACGCATAATGCACAACGCATAACGAACACCGGAAAACCCATACCGCCTAACGCATAACGGATCGCGAATAACGCATAATCAATAACGAATAAAGCATAACGCATAACGCATAACGCATAACGCATAACGCATAACGCATAACGCATAACGCATAACGCATAAGGCATAACGCATAACGCATAACGCATAACGCATAACGCATAACGCATAACGCATAACGCATAACGCATAACGCATAACGCATAACGCAAACGCAAAACGCATAACGTTAACGCATAACCCATAACGCATAAGGCTTGATGCATGACGCATATCGCATATCGCATAACGCATAAGGCTCGATGCATGACGCATATCGCATAACGCATAAGGCATAACGCATAACGCATAACGCATAACGCATATCGCATAACCCATACGCATAACGCATAAGGCATAACGCATTACGCATAACTTATAACTCATAACTCATAACGAATAACGCATAACGCAAAATGAATAACGCATAAAGCATAACGCATAACCCATAACCCATAACGCACAACGCATAAGGCATAATGCACAACGCATAACGAATACCGCAAAACGCATAACGCATAACGCATAAGGCATAACGCATAAGGCTTGATGCATGACGCATATCGCATAACGCATAAGGCATAACGCATAACGCATAACGCATAACGCATATCGCATAACACATACGCATAACGTATAACGCATAAGGCTTGATGCATGACGCATATCGCATAACGCATAAGGCATAACGCATAACGCATAACGCATAACGCATATCGCATAACACATACGCATAACGCATAACGCATAACGCATAACGCATAACGCATAACGCATATCGCATAACACATACGCATAACGCATAACGCATAACGCATAACACATACGCATAACGCATAACGCATAACGCATAACGCATAACGCATAACGCATAACGCATAACGCATATCGCATAACACATACGCATAACGCATAAGGCATAACGCATTACGCATAACTTATAACTCATAACTCATAACGAATAACGCATAACGCAAAATGAATAACGCATAATGCATAACGCATAACGCATAACGCATAACGCATAACGCATAACGCATAACGCATACCGTATAACGCATAACGCATAACGCATAACGCAAACGTATAGCGCACAACGCATAATGCATAAACCATAACCCTTACTTCATAACGCATAACGCATAATGCACAACGCATAACGAACACCGGAAAACCCATACCGCCTAACGCATAACGGATCGCGAATAACGCATAATCAATAACGAATAAAGCATAACGCATAACGCATAACGCATAACGCATAACGCATAACGCATAACGCATAACGCATAACGCATAACGCATAACGCATAACGCATAACGCATAACGCATAACGCATAACGCATAACGCATAACGCATAACGCATAACGCATAACGCATAACGCAAACGCAAAACGCATAACGTTAACGCATAACCCATAACGCATAAGGCTTGATGCATGACGCATATCGAATATCGCATAACGCATAAGACTTGATGCATGACGCATATCGCATAACGCATAAGGCATAACGCATAACGCATAACGCATAACGCATAACGCATATCGCATAACACATACGCATAACGCATAAGGCATAACGCATTACGCATAACTTATAACTCATAACTCATAACGAATAACGCATAACGCAAAATGAATAACGCATAAAGCATAACGCATAACCCATAACCCATAACGCACAACGCATAAGGCATAATGCACAACGCATAACGAATACCGCAAAACGCATAACGCATAACGCATAAGGCATGACGCATAAGGCTTGATGCATGACGCATATCGCATAACGCATAAGGCATAACGCATAACGCATAACGCATAACCCATAACGCATAACGCATAACGCATAACGCATAACGTATAACGCATAACGCATACAGTATAACGCATAATGCATAACGCATAACGCATAACGCATAACGTATAACGCATAACGCATAACGCATAACGTATAACGCATAACGCATACCGTATAACGCATAATGCAAACGTATAGCGCACAACGCATAATGCATAAACCATAACCCTTACTTCATAACGCATAACGCATAATGCACAACGCATAACGAACACCGGAAAACCCATACCGCCTAACGCATAACGGATCGCGAATAACGCATAATCAATAACGAATAAAGCATAACGCATAACGCATAACGCATAACGCATAACGCATAACGCATAACGTATAACGCATAACGCATACCGTATAACGCATAATGCATAACGCATAAAGCAAAACGCATAACGCAAACGTATAACGCACAACGCATAACGCATAACGCATAACGCATAACGCATAACGCATAACGCATAACGCATAACGCATAACGCATAACGCATAACGCATAACGCATAACCATAACGCATAACGCATAACCCATAACGCATAACGCATAACGCATAACGCATAACGTATAACGCATAACGCATACCGTATAACGCATAATGCATAACGCATAACGCATAACGCATAACGTATAACGCATAACGCATACCGTATAACGCATAACGCATAACGCATAACGCAAACGTATAGCGCACAACGCATAATGCATAAACCATAACCCTTACGTCATAACGCATAACGCATAATGCGCAACGCATAACGAACACCGGAAAACCCATACCGCCTAACGCATAACGGATCGCGAATAACGCATAATCAATAACGAATAAAGCATAACGCATAACGCATAACGCATAACGCATAACGCATAACGCATAACGCATAACGCATAAGGCATAACGCATAACGCATAACGCATAACGCATAACGCATAACGCATAACGCATAACGCATAACGCATAACGCATAACGCATAACGCATAACGCAAACGCAAAACGCATAACGTTAACGCATAACCCATAACGCATAAGGCTTGATGCATGACGCATATCGCATATCGCATAACGCATAAGGCTCGATGCATGACGCATATCGCATAACGCATAAGGCATAACGCATAACGCATAACGCATAACGCATATCGCATAACCCATACGCATAACGCATAAGGCATAACGCATTACGCATAACTTATAACTCATAACTCATAACGAATAACGCATAACGCAAAATGAATAACGCATAAAGCATAACGCATAACCCATAACCCATAACGCACAACGCATAAGGCATAATGCACAACGCATAACGAATACCGCAAAACGCATAACGCATAACGCATAAGGCATAACGCATAAGGCTTGATGCATGACGCATATCGCATAACGCATAAGGCATAACGCATAACGCATAACGCATATCGCATAACACATACGCATAACGCATAACGCATAAGGCTTGATGCATGACGCATATCGCATAACGCATAAGGCATAACGCATAACGCATAACGCATAACGCATATCGCATAACACATACGCATAACGCATAACGCATAACGCATAACGCATAACGCATATCGCATAACACATACGCATAACGCATAACGCATAACGCATAACACATACGCATAACGCATAACGCATAACGCATAACGCATAACGCATATCGCATAACACATACGCATAACGCATAAGGCATAACGCATTACGCATAACTTATAACTCATAACTCATAACGAATAACGCATAACGCAAAATGAATAACGCATAATGCATAACGCATAACGCATAACGCATAACGCATAACGCATACCGTATAACGCATAACGCATAACGCATAACGCAAACGTATAGCGCACAACGCATAATGCATAAACCATAACCCTTACTTCATAACGCATAACGCATAATGCACAACGCATAACGAACACCGGAAAACCCATACCGCCTAACGCATAACAGATCGCGAATAACGCATAATCAATAACGAATAAAGCATAACGCATAACGCATAACGCATAACGCATAACGCATAACGCATAACGCATAACGCATAACGCATAACGCATAAGGCATAACGCATAAAGCAAAACGCATAACGCAAAATTATAACGCACAACGCATAACGCATAACGCATAACGCATAACGCATAACGCATAACGCATAACGCATAACGCATGACGCATAACGCATAACGCATAACCATAACGCATAACGCATAACCCATAACGCATAACGCATAACGCATAACGCATAACGCATAACGTATAACGCATAACGCATACCGTATAACGCATAATGCATAACGCATAACGCATAACGCATAACGTATAACGCATAACGCATACCGTATAACGCATAACGCATAACGCATAACGCAAACGTATAGCGCACAACGCATAATGCATAAACCATAACCCTTACTTCATAACGCATAACGCATAATGCACAACGCATAACGAACACCGGAAAACCCATACCGCCTAACGCATAACGGATCGCGAATAACGCATAATCAATAACGAATAAAGCATAACGCATAACGCATAACGCATAACGCATAACGCATAACGCATAACGCATAACGCATAACGCATAACGCATAACGCATAACGCATAACGCATAACGCATAACGCATAACGCATAACGCATAACGCATAACGCATAACGCATAACGCATAACGCATAACGCATAACGCATAACGCATAACGCATAACGCATAACCATAAGGCATAACGCATAACCCATAACGCATAACGCATAACGCATAACGTATAACGCATAACGCATACCGTATAACGCATAACGCATAACGCATAACGAATAACGCATAACGCATAACGCATAACGCATAACGCATAACGCATAACGCATAACGCATAACGCATAACGCATAACGCATAACGCATAACGCATAACGCATAACGCATAACGCATAACGCATAACGCATAACGCATAACGCATAACGCATAACGCATAACGCATAACGCATAACGCATAACGCATAACGCATAACGCATAACGCATAACGCATAACGTATAACGCATAACGCATACCGTATAACGCATAATGCATAACGCATAAAGCAAAACGCATAACGCAAACGTATAACGCACAACGCATAACGCATAACGCATAACGCATAACGCATAACGCATAACACATAACGCATAACGCATGACGCATAACGCATAACGCATAACCATAACGCATAACGCATAACCCATAACGCATAACGCATAACGCATAACGCATAACGCATAACGTATAACGCATAACGCATACCGTATAACGCATAATGCATAACGCATAACGCATAACGCATAACGCATAACGTGTAACGCATAACGCATACCGTATAACGCATAACGCATAACGCATAACGCAAACGTATAGCGCACAACGCATAATGCATAAACCATAACCCTTACTTCATAACGCATAACGCATAATGCACAACGCATAACGAACACCGGAAAACCCATACCGCCTAACGCATAACGGATCGCGAATAACGCATAATCAATAACGAATAAAGCATAACGCATAACGCATAACGCATAACGCATAACGCATAACGCATAACGCATAACGCATAACGCATAACGCATAACGCATAACGCATAACGCATAACGCATAACGCATAACGCATAACGCATAACGCATAACGCATAACGCATAACGCATAACGCATAACGCATAACGCATAACGCATAACGCATAACGCATAACGCATAACGCATAACGCATAACGCATAACGCATAACGCATAACGCATAACGCATAACCATAAGGCATAACGCATAACCCATAACGCATAACGCATAACGCATAACGTATAACGCATAACGCATACCGTATAACGCATAACGCATAACGCATAACGAATAACGCATAACGCATAACGCATAACGCATAACACATAACGCATAACGCATAACGCATAACGCATAACGCATAACGCATAACGCATAACGCATAACGCATAACGCATAACGCATAACGCATAACGCATAACGCATAACGCATAACGCATAACGCATAACGCATAACGCATAACGCATGACGCATAACGCGTAACTCATAACGCATAACGCATAACGCATAACGCACACCGTATAACGCATAACGCATAACGCATAACGCAGACGTATAGCGCACAACGCATAATGCATAAACCATAACCCTTACTTCATAACGCATAACACATAATGCACAACGCATAACGAACACCGGAAAACCCATAACGCCTAACGCATAACAGATCAAGAATAACGCATAATGCATAACGCATAACGCATAACGCATAACGCATAACGCATAACGCATAACGCATAACGCATAACGCATAACGCATAACGCATAACGCATAACGCATAACGCATAACGCATAACGCATGACGCATAACGCGTAACTCATAACGCATAACGCATAACGCATAACGCACACCGTATAACGCATAACGCATAACGCATAACGCAAACGTATAGCGCACAACGCATAATGCATAAACCATAACCCTTACTTCATAACGCATAACGCATAATGCACAACGCATAACGAACACCGGAAAACCCATAACGCCTAACGCATAACGGATCACGAATAACGCATAATGCATAACGCATAACGCATAACGCATAACGCATAACGCATAACGCATAACGCATAACGCATAACGCATAACGCATAACGCATAACGCATAACGCATAACGCATAACGCATAACGCATAACGCATAACGCATAACGCATAACGCATAACGCATAACGCATATCGCATAACGCATAACGCATAATGCATAACGCATAACGCATAACCATAAGGCATAACGCATAACCCATAACGCATAACGCATAACGCATAACGTATAACGCATAACGCATACCGTATAACGCATAACGCATAACGCATAACGAATAACGCATAACGCATAACGCATAACGCATAACGCATAACGCATAACGCATAACGCATAACGCATAACGCATAACGCATAACGCATAACGCATAACGTATAACGCATAACGCATACCGTATAACGCATAACGCATAACGCATAACGAATAACGCATAACGAAAACGCATAACGCATAACGCATAACGCATAACGCATAACGCATAACGCATAACGCATAACGCATAACGCATAACGCATAACGCATAACGCATAACGCATAACGCATAACGCATAACGCATAACGCTTAACGCATAACGCATAACGCATAACGCATAACGCATAACGCATAACGCATAACGCATGACGCATAACGCATAACCATAAGGCATAACGCATAACCCATAACGCATAACGCATAACGTATAACGCATAACGCATACCGTATAACGCATAACGCATAACGCATAACGCAAACGTATAACGCACAACGCATAACGCATAACGCATAACGCATAACGCATAACGCATATCGCATAACGCATAACGCATAACGCATAACCATAAGGCATAACGCATACCGTATAACGCATAACGCATAACGCATAACGCATAACGCATAACGCATAACGCATCACGCATAACGCATAACGCATAACGCAACGTATAACGCACAACGCATAACGCATAACGCATAACGCATAACGCATAACGCATAACGCATAACGCATAACGCATAACGCATAACGCATAACGCATAACGCATAACGCATAACGCATAACGCATAACGCATAACGCATAACGCATAACGCATAACGCATAACGCATAACGCATAACCATAACGCATAACGCATAACCCATAACGCATAACGCATAACGCATAACGCATAGCGCATAACGCATAACGCATAACCCATAACCCATAACGCACAACGCATAAGGCATAATGCACAACGCATAACGAATACCGCAAAACGCATAACGCATAACGCATATCGCATAACGCGTAACTCATAACGCATAACGCATAACGCATAACGCACACCGTATAACGCATAACGCATAACGCATAACGCAAACGTATAGCGCACAACGCATAATGCATAAACCATAACCCTTACTTCATAACGCATAACGCATAATGCACAACGCATAACGAACACCGGAAAACCCATAACGCCTAACGCATAACGGATCACGAATAACGCATAATGCATAACGCATAACGCATAACGCATAACGCATAACGCATAACGCATAACGCATAACGCATAACGCATAACGCATAACGCATAACGCATAACGCATAACGCATATCGCATAACGCATAACGCATAACGCATAACGCATAACGCATAACGCATAACGCATAACGCATAACGCATAACGCATAACGCATAACGCAAAACGCATAACCCATAACGCATAAGGCTTGATGCATGACGCATATCGCATATCGCATAACGCATAAGGCTTGATGCATGACGCATATCGCATAACGCATAAGGCATAACGCATAATACATAACGCATAACGCATAACGCATAACGCATAACCATAACGCATAACGCATAACCCATAACGCATAACGCATAACGCATAACGTATAACGCATAACGCATACCGTATAACGCATAATGCATAACGCATAAAGCATAACGCATAACGCATAACGCATAACGCAAACGTATAGCGCACAACGCATAATGCATAAACCATAACCCTTACTTCATAACGCATAACGCATAATGCACAACGCATAACGAACACCGGAAAACCCATAACGCCTAACGCATAACGGATCACGAATAACGCATAATGCATAACGCATAACGCATAACCATAAGGCATAACGCATAACCCATAACGCATAACGCATAACGCATAACGTATAACGCATAACGCATACCGTATAACGCATAACGCATAACGCATAACGAATAACGCATAACGCATAACGCATAACGCATAACGCATAACGCATAACGCATAACGCATAACGCATAACGCATAACGCATAACGCATAACGCATAACGCATAACGTATAACGCATAACGCATACCGTATAACGCATAACGCATAACGCATAACGAATAACGCATAACGAAAACGCATAACGCATAACGCATAACGCATAACGCATAACGCATAACGCATAACGCATAACGCATAACGCATAACGCATAACGCATAACGCATAACGCATAACGCATAACGCATAACGCATAACGCATAACGCATAACGCATAACGCATAACGCATAACGCATAACGCATAACGCATAACGCATAACGCATAACGCATGACGCATAACGCATAACCATAAGGCATAACGCATAACCCATAACGCATAACGCATAACGTATAACGCATAACGCATACCGTATAACGCATAACGCATAACGCATAACGCAAACGTATAACGCACAACGCATAACGCATAACGCATAACGCATAACGCATAACGCATATCGCATAACGCATAACGCATAACGCATAACCATAAGGCATAACGCATACCGTATAACGCATAACGCATAACGCATAACGCATAACGCATAACGCATAACGCATAACGCATAACGCATAACGCATAACGCATAACGCATAACGCATAACGCATAACGCAACGTATAACGCACAACGCATAACGCATAACGCATAACGCATAACGCATAACGCATGACGCATAACGCATAACGCATAACGCATAACGCATAACGCATAACGCATAACGCATAACGCATAACGCATAACGCATAACGCATAACGCATAACGCATAACGCATAACGCATAACGCATAACGCATAACGCATAACGCATAACGCATAACGCATAACCATAACGCATAACGCATAACCCATAACGCATAACGCATAACGCATAACGCATAACGCATAAAGCATAACGCATAACCCATAACCCATAACGCACAACGCATAAGGCATAATGCACAACGCATAACGAATACCGCAAAACGCATAACGCATAACGCATAACGCATAACGCGTAACTCATAACGCATAACGCATAACGCATAACGCACACCGTATAACGCATAACGCATAACGCATAACGCAAACGTATAGCGCACAACGCATAATGCATAAACCATAACCCTTACTTCATAACGCATAACGCATAATGCACAACGCATAACGAACACCGGAAAACCCATAACGCCTAACGCATAACGGATCACGAATAACGCATAATGCATAACGCATAACGCATAACGCATAACGCATAACGCATAACGCATAACGCATAACGCATAACGCATAACGCATAACGCATAACGCATAACGCATAACGCATAACGCATAACGCATAACGCATAACGCATAACGCATAACGCATAACGCATAACGCATAACGCATAACGCATAACGCATAACGCATAACGCATAACGCATAACGCATAACGCATAACGCATAACGCATAACGCATAACGCATAACGCAAAACGCATAACCCATAACGCATAAGGCTTGATGCATGACGCATATCGCATATCGCATAACGCATAAGGCTTGATGCATGACGCATATCGCATAACGCATAAGGCATAACGCATAATACATAACGCATAACGCATAACGCATAACGCATAACCATAACGCATAACGCATAACCCATAACGCATAACGCATAACGCATAACGTATAACGCATAACGCATACCGTATAACGCATAATGCATAACGCATAAAGCATAACGCATAACGCATAACGCATAACGCAAACGTATAGCGCACAACGCATAATGCATAAACCATAACCCTTACTTCATAACGCATAACGCATAATGCACAACGCATAACGAACACCGGAAAACCCATAACGCCTAACGCATAACGGATCACGAATAACGCATAAGGCATAATGCACAACGCATAACGAATACCGCAAAACGCATAACGCATAACGCATAACGGATCACGCATAACTCATAACGCATAACGCATAACGCATAACGCACACCGTATAACGCATAACGCATAACGCATAACGCAAACGTATAGCGCACAACGCATAATGCATAAACCATAACCCTTACTTCATAACGCATAACGCATAATGCACAACGCATAACGAACACCGGAAAACCCATAACGCCTAACGCATAACGGATCACGAATAACGCATAATGCATAACGCATAACGCATAACGCATAACGCATAACGCATAACGCATAACGCATAACGCATAACGCATAACGCATAACGCATAACGCATAACGCATAACGCATAACGCATAACGCATAACGCATAACGCATAACGCATAACGCATAACGCATAACGCATAACGCATAACGCATAACGCATAACGCATAACGCATAACGCATAACGCATAACGCATAACGCATAACGCATAACGCATAACGCATAACGCAAAACGCATAACCCATAACGCATAAGGCTTGATGCATGACGCATATCGCATATCGCATAACGCATAAGGCTTGATGCATGACGCATATCGCATAACGCATAAGGCATAACGCATAATACATAACGCATAACGCATAACGCATAACGCATAACCATAACGCATAACGCATAACCCATAACGCATAACGCATAACGCATAACGTATAACGCATAACGCATACCGTATAACGCATAATGCATAACGCATAAAGCATAACGCATAACGCATAACGCATAACGCAAACGTATAGCGCACAACGCATAATGCATAAACCATAACCCTTACTTCATAACGCATAACGCATAATGCACAACGCATAACGAACACCGGAAAACCCATAACGCCTAACGCATAACGGATCACGAATAACGCATAATGCATAACGCATAACGCATAACCATAACGCATAACGCATAACCCATAACGCATAACGCATAACGCATAACGTATAACGCATAACGCATACCGTATAACGCATAATGCATAACGCATAAAGCAAAACGCATAACGCAAACGTATAACGCACAACGCATAACGCATAACGCATAACGCATAACGCATAACGCATAACGCATAACGCATAAAGCATAACGCATAACCCATAACCCATAACGCACAACGCATAAGGCATAATGCACAACGCATAACGAATACCGCAAAACGCATAACGCATAACGCATATCGCATTACGCGTAACTCATAACGCATAACGCATAACGCATAACGCACACCGTATAACGCATAACGCATAACGCATAACGCAAACGTATAGCGCACAACGCATAATGCATAAACCATAACCCTTACTTCATAACGCATAACGCATAATGCACAACGCATAACGAACACCGGAAAACCCATAACGCCTAACGCATAACGGATCACGAATAACGCATAATGCATAACGCATAACGCATAACGCATAACGCATAACGCATAACGCATAACGCATAACGCATAACGCATAACGCATAACGCATAACGCATAACGCATAACGCATAACGCATAACGCATAACGCATAACGCATAACGCATAACGCATAACGCATAACGCATAACGCATATCGCATAACGCATAACGCATAACGCATAACGCATAACGCATAACGCAAAACGCATAACCCATAACGCATAAGGCTTGATGCATGACGCATATCGCATATCGCATAACGCATAAGGCTTGATGCATGACGCATATCGCATAACGCATAAGGCATAACGCATAATACATAACGCATAACGCATAACGCATAACGCATAACCATAACGCATAACGCATAACCCATAACGCATAACGCATAACGCATAACGTATAACGCATAACGCATACCGTATAACGCATAATGCATAACGCATAAAGCATAACGCATAACGCATAACGCATAACGCATAACGCAAACGTATAGCGCATAACGCATAACGCATAACGCATAACGCATAACGCATAACGCATAACGCATAACGCATAACGCATAACGCATAACGCATAACGCATAACGCATAACGCATAACGCATAACGCATAACGCATAACGCATAACGCATAACGCATAACGCATAACGCATAACGCATAACGCATAACGCATAACGCATAACGCATAACGCATAACGCAAAACGCATAACCCATAACGCATAAGGCTTGATGCATGACGCATATCGCATATCGCATAACGCATAAGGCTTGATGCATGACGCATATCGCATAACGCATAAGG
Organism: Lasioglossum morio; assembly: GCA_916610235.2. NCBI lineage: Eukaryota > Metazoa > Arthropoda > Insecta > Hymenoptera > Halictidae > Lasioglossum > Lasioglossum morio. Next base: position 18,922 of record CAKAJA020000792.1, on the reverse strand, counting down.
CATAACGCATAATACATAACGCATAACGCATAACGCATAACGCATAACCATAACGCATAACGCATAACCCATAACGCATAACGCATAACGCATAACGTATAACGCATAACGCATACCGTATAACGCATAATGCATAACGCATAACGCATAACGCATAACGCATAACGCATAACGCAAACGTATAGCGCACAACGCATAATGCATAAACCATAACCCTTACTTCATAACGCATAACGCATAATGCACAACGCATAACGAACACCGGAAAACCCATAACGCCTAACGCATAACGGATCACGAATAACGCATAATGCACAACGCATAACGAATACCGCAAAACGCATAACGCATAACGCATATCGCATAACGCATAACGCATAACGCATAACGCATAACGCATAACGCACACCGTATAACGCATAACGCATAACGCATAACGCAAACGTATAGCGCACAACGCATAATGCATAAACCATAACCCTTACTTCATAACGCATAACGCATAATGCACAACGCATAACGAACACCGGAAAACCCATAACGCCTAACGCATAACGGATCACGAATAACGCATAATGCATAACGCATAACGCATAACGCATAACGCATAACGCATAACGCATAACGCATAACGCATAACGCATAACGCATAACGCATAACGCATAACGCATAACGCATAACGCATAACGCATAACGCATAACGCATAACGCATAACGCATAACGCATAACGCATAACGCATAACGCATAACGCATAACGCATAACGCATAACGCATAACGCATAACGCATAACGCATAACGCATAACGCATAACGCAAAACGCATAACCCATAACGCATAAGGCTTGATGCATGACGCATATCGCATATCGCATAACGCATAAGGCTTGATGCATGACGCATATCGCATAACGCATAAGGCATAACGCATAATACATAACGCATAACGCATAACGCATAACGCATAACCATAACGCATAACGCATAACCCATAACGCATAACGCATAACGCATAACGTATAACGCATAACGCATACCGTATAACGCATAATGCATAACGCATAAAGCATAACGCATAACGCATAACGCATAACGCAAACGTATAGCGCACAACGCATAATGCATAAACCATAACCCTTACTTCATAACGCATAACGCATAATGCACAACGCATAACGAACACCGGAAAACCCATAACGCCTAACGCATAACGGATCACGAATAACGCATAATGCATAACGCATAAAGCATAACGCATAACGCATAACGCATAACGCATAACGCATAACGCATAACGCATAACACATAACGCATAACGTATAACGCATAACGCATAACCATAACGCATAACGCATAACCCATAACGCATAACGCATAACGCATAACGTATAACGCATAACGCATACCGTATAACGCATAATGCATAACGCATAAAGCAAAACGCATAACGCAAACGTATAACGCACAACGCATAACGCATAACGCATAACGCATAACGCATAACGCATAACGCATAACGCATAAAGCATAACGCATAACCCATAACCCATAACGCACAACGCATAAGGCATAATGCACAACGCATAACGAATACCGCAAAACGCATAACGCATAACGCATATCGCATTACGCGTAACTCATAACGCATAACGCATAACGCATAACGCACACCGTATAACGCATAACGCATAACGCATAACGCAAACGTATAGCGCACAACGCATAATGCATAAACCATAACCCTTACTTCATAACGCATAACGCATAATGCACAACGCATAACGAACACCGGAAAACCCATAACGCCTAACGCATAACGGATCACGAATAACGCATAATGCATAACGCATAACGCATAACGCATAACGCATAACGCATAACGCATAACGCATAACGCATAACGCATAACGCATAACGCATAACGCATAACGCATAACGCATAACGCATAACGCATAACGCATAACGCATAACGCATAACGCATAACGCATAACGCATAACGCATAACGCATAACGCATAACGCATAACGCATAACGCATAACGCAAAACGCATAACCCATAACGCATAAGGCTTGATGCATGACGCATATCGCATATCGCATAACGCATAAGGCTTGATGCATGACGCATATCGCATAACGCATAAGGCATAACGCATAATACATAACGCATAACGCATAACGCATAACGCATAACCATAACGCATAACGCATAACCCATAACGCATAACGCATAACGCATAACGTATAACGCATAACGCATACCGTATAACGCATAATGCATAACGCATAAAGCATAACGCATAACGCATAACGCATAACGCATAACGCAAACGTATAGCGCACAACGCATAATGCATAAACCATAACCCTTACTTCATAACGCATAACGCATAACGCATAACGCATAACGCATAACGCATAACGCATAACGCATAACGCATAACGCATAACCATAACGCATAACGCATAACCCATAACGCATAACGCATAACGCATAACGCATAACGCATAACGTATAACGCATAACGCATACAGTATAACGCATAATGCATAACGCATAACGCATAACGCATAACGTATAACGCATAACGCATACCGTATAACGCATAACGCATAACGCATAACGCAAACGTATAGCGCACAACGCATAATGCATAAACCATAACCCTTACTTCATAACGCATAACGCATAATGCACAACGCATAACGAACACCGGAAAACCCATACCGCCTAACGCATAACGGATCGCGAATAACGCATAATCAATAACGAATAAAGCATAACGCATAACGCATAACGCATAACGCATAACGCATAACGCATAACGCATAACGTATAACGCATAACGCATACCGTATAACGCATAATGCATAACGCATAAAGCAAAACGCATAACGCAAACGTATAACGCACAACGCATAACGCATAACGCATAATGCATAACGTATAACGCACAACGCATAACGCATAACGCATAACGCATAACGCATAACGCATAACGCATAACGCATAACGCATAACGCATAACGCATAACGCATAACGCATAACCATAACGCATAACGCATAACCCATAACGCATAACGCATAACGCATAACGCATAACGCATAAGGTATAACGCATAACGCATACCGTATAACGCATAATGCATAACGCATAACGCATAACGCATAACGTATAACGCATAACGCATAACGCATAACGCATAACGCATAACGCATAACGCATACGTATAGCGCACAACGCATAATGCATAAACCATAACCCTTACCTCATAACGCATAACGCATAATGCACAACGCATAACGAACACCGGAAAACCCATACCGCCTAACGCATAACGGATCGCGAATAACGCATAATCAATAACGAATAAAGCATAACGCATAACGCATAACGCATAACGCATAACGCATAACGCATAACGCATAACGCATAACGCATAACGCATAACGCATAACGCATAACGCAAACGCAAAACGCATAACGTTAACGCATAACCCATAACGCATAAGGCTTGATGCATGACGCATATCGCATATCGCATAACGCATAAGGCTCGATGCATGACGCATATCGCATAACGCATAAGGCATAACGCATAACGCATAACGCATAACGCATATCGCATAACCCATACGCATAACGCATAAGGCATAACGCATTACGCATAACTTATAACTCATAACTCATAACGAATAACGCATAACGCAAAATGAATAACGCATAACGCATAACGCATAACCCATAACCCATAACGCACAACGCATAAGGCATAATGCACAACGCATAACGAATACCGCAAAACGCATAACGCATAACGCATAAGGCATAACGCATAAGGCTTGATGCATGACGCATATCGCATAACGCATAAGGCATAACGCATAACGCATAACGCATATCGCATAACACATACGCATAACGCATAACGCATAAGGCTTGATGCATGACGCATATCGCATAACGCATAAGGCATAACGCATAACGCATAACGCATAACGCATATCGCATAACACATACGCATAACGCATAACGCATAACGCATAACGCATAACGCATAACGCATATCGCATAACACATACGCATAACGCATAACGCATAACGCATAACACATACGCATAACGCATAACGCATAACGCATAACGCATAACGCATAACGCATAACGCATATCGCATAACACATACGCATAACGCATAAGGCATAACGCATTACGCATAACTTATAACTCATAACTCATAACGAATAACGCATAACGCAAAATGAATAACGCATAATGCATAACGCATAACGCATAACGCATAACGCATAACGTATAACGCATAACGCATACCGTATAACGCATAACGCATAACGCATAACGCAAACGTATAGCGCACAACGCATAATGCATAAACCATAACCCTTACTTCATAACGCATAACGCATAATGCACAACGCATAACGAACACCGGAAAACCCATACCGCCTAACGCATAACGGATCGCGAATAACGCATAATCAATAACGAATAAAGCATAACGCATAACGCATAACGCATAACGCATAACGCATAACGCATAACGCATAACGCATAACGCATAAGGCATAACGCATAACGCATAACGCATAACGCATAACGCATAACGCATAACGCATAACGCATAACGCATAACGCATAACGCATAACGCATAACGCATAACGTAAACGCAAAACGCATAACGTTAACGCATAACCCATAACGCATAAGGCTTGATGCATGACGCATATCGAATATCGCATAACGCATAAGGCTTGATGCATGACGCATATCGCATAACGCATAAGGCATAACGCATAACGCATAACGCATAACGCATAACGCATATCGCATAACACATACGCATAACGCATAAGGCATAACGCATTACGCATAACTTATAACTCATAACTCATAACGAATAACGCATAACGCAAAATGAATAACGCATAAAGCATAACGCATAACCCATAACCCATAACGCACAACGCATAAGGCATAATGCACAACGCATAACGAATACCGCAAAACGCATAACTCATAACGCATAAGGCATGACGCATAAGGCTTGATGCATGACGCATATCGCATAACGCATAAGGCATAACGCATAACGCATAACGCATAACCCATAACGCATAACGCATAACGGATAACGCATAACGTATAACGCATAACGCATACAGTATAACGCATAATGCATAACGCATAACGCATAACGCATAACGTATAACGCATAACGCATACCGTATAACGCATAACGCATAACGCATAACGCAAACGTATAGCGCACAACGCATAATGCATAAACCATAACCCTTACTTCATAACGCATAACGCATAATGCACAACGCATAACGAACACCGGAAAACCCATACCGCCTAACGCATAACGGATCGCGAATAACGCATAATCAATAACGAATAAAGCATAACGCATAACGCATAACGCATAACGCATAACGCATAACGCATAACGCATAACGTATAACGCATAACGCATACCGTATAACGCATAATGCACAACGCATAAAGCAAAACGCATAACGCAAACGTATAACGCACAACGCATAACGCATAACGCATAACGCATAACGCATAACGCATAACGCATAACGCATAACGCATAACGCATAACCATAACGCATAACGCATAACCCATAACGCATAACGCATAACGCATAACGCATAACGTATAACGCATAACGCATACCGTATAACGCATAATGCATAACGCATAACGCATAACGCATAACGTATAACGCATAACGCATACCGTATAACGCATAACGCATAACGCATAACGCAAACGTATAGCGCACAACGCATAATGCATAAACCATAACCCTTACTTCATAACGCATAACGCATAATGCACAACGCATAACGAACACCGGAAAACCCATACCGCCTAACGCATAACGGATCGCGAATAACGCATAATCAATAACGAATAAAGCATAACGCATAACGCATAACGCATAACGCATAACGCATAACGCATAACGCATAACGCATAACGCATAAGGCATAACGCATAACGCATAACGCATAACGCATAACGCATAACGCATAACGCATAACGCATAACGCATAACGCATAACGCATAACGCATAACGCAAACGCAAAACGCATAACGTTAACGCATAACCCATAACGCATAAGGCTTGATGCATGACGCATATCGCATATCGCATAACGCATAAGGCTCGATGCATGACGCATATCGCATAACGCATAAGGCATAACGCATAACGCATAACGCATAACGCATATCGCATAACCCATACGCATAACGCATAAGGCATAACGCATTACGCATAACTTATAACTCATAACTCATAACGAATAACGCATAACGCAAAATGAATAACGCATAAAGCATAACGCATAACCCATAACCCATAACGCACAACGCATAAGGCATAATGCACAACGCATAACGAATACCGCAAAACGCATAACGCATAACGCATAAGGCATAACGCATAAGGCTTGATGCATGACGCATATCGCATAACGCATAAGGCATAACGCATAACGCATAACGCATATCGCATAACACATACGCATAACGCATAACGCATAAGGCTTGATGCATGACGCATATCGAATAACGCATAAGGCATAACGCATAACGCATAACGCATAACGCATATCGCATAACACATACGCATAACGCATAACGCATAACGCATAACGCATAACGCATATCGCATAACACATACGCATAACGCATAACGCATAACGCATAACACATACGCATAACGCATAACGCATAACGCATAACGCATAACGCATAACGCATAACGCATATCGCATAACACATACGCATAACGCATAAGGCATAACGCATTACGCATAACTTATAACTCATAACTCATAACGAATAACGCATAACGCAAAATGAATAACGCATAATGCATAACGCATAACGCATAACGCATAACGCATACCGTATAACGCATAACGCATAACGCATAACGCAAACGTATAGCGCACAACGCATAATGCATAAACCATAACCCTTACTTCATAACGCATAACGCATAATGCACAACGCATAACGAACACCGGAAAACCCATACCGCCTAACGCATAACGGATCGCGAATAACGCATAATCAATAACGAATAAAGCATAACGCATAACGCATAACGCATAACGCATAACGCATAACGCATAACGCATAACGCATAAGGCATTACGCATAACGCATAACGCATAACGCATAACGCATAACGCATAACGCATAACGCATAACGCATAACGCATAACGCATAACGCATAACGCATAACGCATAACGCATAACGCATAACGCAAACGCAAAACGCATAACGTTAACGCATAACCCATAACGCATAAGGCTTGATGCATGACGCATATCGCATATCGCATAACGCATAAGGCTTGATGCATGACGCATATCGCATAACGCATAAGGCATAACGCATAACGCATAACGCATATCGCATAACACATACGCATAACGCATAAGGCATAACGCATTACGCATAACTTATAACTCATAACTCATAACGAATAACGCATAACGCAAAATGAATAACGCATAAAGCATAACGCATAACCCATAACCCATAACGCACAACGCATAAGGCATAATGCACAACGCATAACGAATACCGCAAAACGCATAACGCATAACGCATAAGGCATGACGCATAAGGCTTGATGCATGACGCATATCGCATAACGCATAAGGCATAACGCATAACGCATAACGCATATCGCATAACACATACGCATAACGCATAACGCATAAGGCTTGATGCATGACGCATATCGCATAACGCATAAGGCATAACGCATAACGCATAACGCATAACGCATATCGCATAACACATACGCATAACGCATAACGCATAACGCATAACGCATAACGCATAACGCATAACGCATATCGCATAACACATACGCATAACGCATAACGCATAACGCATAACACATACGCATAACGCATAACGCATAACGCATAACGCATAACGCATAACGCATAACGCATATCGCATAACACATACGCATAACGCATAAGGCATAACGCATTACGCATAACTTATAACTCATAACTCATAACGAATAACACATAACGCAAAATGAATAACGCAAAATGCATAACGCATAACGCATAACGCATAACGCATAACGTATAACGCATAACGCTTACCGTATAACGCATAACGCATAACGCATAACGCAAACGTATAGCGCACAACGCATAATGCATAAACCATAACCCTTACTTCATAACGCATAACGCATAACGCATAACGCATAACGCATAACGCATAACGCATACCGCATAACGCATAACGCATAACGCATAACGCATAACGCATAACGCATAACGCATAACGCATAACCATAACGCATAACGCATAACCCATAACGCATAACGCATAACGCATAACGCATAACGCATAACGCATACCGTATAACGCATAATGCATAACGCATAACGCATAACGCATAACGCATAACGTATAACGCATAACGCATAACGCATAACGCATAACACATAACGCATAACGTATAACGCATAACGCATAACCATAACGCATAACGCATAACCCATAACGCATAACGCATAACGCATAACGTATAACGCATAACGCATACCGTATAACGCATAATGCATAACGCATAAAGCAAAACGCATAACGCAAACGTATAACGCACAACGCATAACGCATAACGCATAACGCATAACGCATAACGCATAACGCATAACGCATAACGCATAACGCATAACGCATAACGCATAACGCATAACCATAACGCATAACGCATAACCCATAACGCATAACGCATAACGCATAACGCATAACGCATAACGTATAACGCATAACGCATACCGTATAACGCATAATGCATAACGCATAACGCATAACGCATAACGTATAACGCATAACGCATACCGTATAACGCATAACGCATAACGCATAACGCAAACGTATAGCGCACAACGCATAATGCATAAACCATAACCCTTACTTCATAACGCATAACGCATAATGCACAACGCATAACGAACACCGGAAAACCCATACCGCCTAACGCATAACGGATCGCGAATAACGCATAATCAATAACGAATAAAGCATAACGCATAACGCATAACGCATAACGCATAACGCATAACGCATAACGCATAAGGCATAACGCATAACGCATAACGCATAACGCATAACGCATAACGCATAACGCATAACGCAAACGCAAAACGCATAACGCATAAGGCTTGATGCATGACGCATATCGCATATCGCATAACGCATAAGGCTTGATGCATGACGCATATCGCATAACGCATAAGGCATAACGCATAACGCATAACGCATATCGCATAACACATACGCATAACGCATAAGGCATAACGCATTACGCATAACTTATAACTCATAACTCATAACGAATAACGCATAACGCAAAATGAATAAAGCATAAAGCATAACGCATAACCCATAACCCATAACGCACAACGCATAACGAATACCGCAAAACGCATAACGCATAACGCGTAACTCATAACGCATAACGCATAACGCATAACGCACACCGTATAACGCATAACGCATAACGCATAAAGCATAACGCATAACGCATAACGCATAATGCAAACGTATAACGCCCAACGCATAAAGCATAACGAACAACCCATAACGCATAATCCATAACGCATAACGCATAACGCATAACGCATAACGCATAAAGTATAACGCATAACGCATAACGCATAACGCAAACTTATAACGCACAACGCATAGCGCATAACGCATAACGCATAACGCATAACGCATAACGCATAACGCATAACGCATAACGCATAACGCATAACGGATCACGCATAACGCACAACGCATAGCGCATAACGCATAACGCATAACGCATAACGCATAACGCATAACGCATAACGCATAACGCATATCGCATAACACATACGCATAACGCATAAGGCATAACGCATTACGCATAACTTATAACTCATAACTCATAACGAATAACGCATAACGCAAAATGAATAACGCATAAAGCATAACGCATAACCCATAACCCATAACGCACAACGCATAAGGCATAATGCACAACGCATAACGAATACCGCAAAACGCATAACGCATAACGCATAACGCATAACGCGTAACTCATAACGCATAACGCATATCGCATAACGCATAACGCATAACGCAAACTTATAACGCACAACGCATAGCGCATAACGCATAACGCATAACGCATATCGCATAACGCATAACGCATAACGCATCACGCATAACGCATAACGCATAACGCATAACGCATAACGCATAACGCGTAACGCATAACGCATAACGCATAACGCATAACGCATAACGCATAACGCATAACGCATAACGTATAACTCATATCGCATAACGCATAAATCATAACCCAAAACGCACAACGCATAACGCATAATGCACAACGCATAACGAATACCGCAAAACGCATAACGCATAACGCATAACGCATAACGCATAACGCATAACGCATAACTCATAACGCATAACGCATAACGCATAACGCATAAAGCATAAAGCATAAATCATAACGCATAACGAATACCGCAAAACGCATAACGCATAATGCTCAACGCATAACGAATACAGCAAAACGCATAACGCTTAACGCATAACGCATCACGCATAACGCATAACGCATAATGCATAACGCATAACGCATAACGCATAATGCATAACGCATAAAGCGTAACGCATAACGCATAACGCATAACGCATAACGCATAACGCATAACGCATAAAGCATAACGCATAACGCATAACGCATAACGCATACCGTATAACGCATAACGCATAACGCATAACGCAAACGTATAACGCACAACGCATAACGCATAACGCATAACGCATAACGCATAACGCATAACGCATAACATATAACGCATAACGCATAACGCTTAACGCATAATGCATAACGCATAACGTATAACTCATAACGCATAACGCATAAAGCATAACGCATAACGCATAACGCATAACGCATAACGCATAACGCATAACGCATAACGCATAACGCATAACGCATAACGCATAACGCATAACGCAAAACGCATAACGCATAACGCATAATGCATAAAGCATAACGCATAACGCATATCTTATAACTCATTACTCATAACGAATAACGCATAACGCATAACGCATAACGCATAACGCATAAAGCATAACGCATAACTCATAACTCATAAGGAGTAACGCATAACGCTTAAAGCATAACGCATAAAGCATAACGCATAACGCATAACGCATAACGCATAACGCATAATGCATAAAGCATAACGCATAACGCATAACTTATAACTCATTACTGATAACGAATAACGCATAACGCATAACGCATAATGCATGTCGGATCACGCATAACGCATATCGCCTAACACATAACGGATCACGCGTAACGCATAACGCATAACGTATAGAGCATAACGCATAACGCATAACGCATAACGCATAACGCATACCGTATAACGCATAACGCATAACGCACAACGCATAATGCATAACGAATAACGCATAACGCATATCGCATAAAACATAACGCATAACGCATAACGTACAACGTATAACGCATAACGCATAACGCATAACGCATAACGCATAACGCATAACGCGTACCGCATAACGCATAACGCATAACGCATAACGCATAACGCATAACGCACAACGCATATCGCATAACGCATAACGCATAACGCACAACGCATATCGCATAACGCATAATGCATAACGCATAAAGCGTAACGCATAACGCATAACGCATAACGCATAACGCATAACGCATAACGCATAAAGCATAACGCATAACGCATAACGCATTACGCATAACTTATAACTCATAACTCATAAGGAGTAACGCATATCGCATAAAGCATAACGCATAACGCATAACGCGTAACGCATAACGCATAACGCACAACGCATAACGCATAACGCATAACGTATAACTCATAACGCATAACGCATAAAGCATAACGCATAACGCATAACGCGTAACGCATAACGCATAACGCATAACGCCAACGCATAACGCATAACGCATACCGTATAACGCATAACGCATAACGCATAACGCAAACGTATAACGCACAACGCATAACGCATAACGCATAACGCATAACGCATAACGCATAACATATAACGCATAACGCATAACGCATAACGCATAATGCATAACGCATAACGTATAACTCATAACGCATAACGCATAAAGCATAACGCATAACGCATAACGCATAACGCATAACGCATAACGCATAACGCATAACGCATAACGCATAACGCATAACGCATAACGCATAACGCATAACGCATAACGCATAACGCATAACGCATAATGCATAACGCATAACGCATAACGCATATCTTATAACTCAGTACTCATAACGAATAACGCATAACGCATAACGCATAACGCATAACGCATAAAGCATAACGCATAACTCATAACTCATAAGGAGTAACGCATAACGCATAAAGCATAACGCATAAAGCATAACGCATAACGCATAACGCATAACGCATAACGCATAACGCATAAAGCATAACGCATAACGCATAACGCATTACGCATAACTTATAACTCATAACTCATAAGGAGTAACGCATATCGCATAAAGCATAACGCATAACGCATAACGCACAACGCACAACGCATAACGCATAACGCATTACACATAACGCATAACGCATAACGCATAACGCATAAAGCATAACGCATAACGCATAACGGATAAAGCATAATGCATAACGCATAACGCATAACGCATTACGCATAACTTATAACTCCTAACTCATAACGAATAACGCATAACGCAAAATGCATAACGCATGTCGGATCACGCATAACGCATAACGCATAACACATAACGCATAAAGCATAATGCTCAACGCATAACGAATACAGCAAAACGCATAACGCTTAACGCATAACGCATCACGCATAACGCATAACGCGTAACGCATAACGCATAACGCATAACGCCAACGCATAACGCATAACGCATACCGTATAACGCATAACGCATAACGCATAACGCAAACGTATAACGCACAACGCATAACGCATAACGCATAACGCATAACGCATAACGCATAACGCATAACATATAACGCATAACGCATAACGCATAACGCATAATGCATAACGCATAACGTATAACTCATAACGCATAACGCATAAAGCATAACGCATAACGCATAACGCATAACGCATAACGCATAACGCATAACGCATAACGCATAACGCATAACGCATAACGCATAACGCATAACGCATAACGCAAAACGCATAACGCATAACGCATAATGCATAACGCATAACGCATAACGCATATCTTATAACTCATTACTCATAACGAATAACGCATAACGCATAACGCATAACGCATAACGCATAAAGCATAACGCATAACTCATAACTCATAAGGAGTAACGCATAACGCTTAAAGCATAACGCATAAAGCATAACGCATAACGCATAACGCATAACGCATAACGCATAATGCATAAAGCATAACGCATAACGCATAACTTATAACTCATTACTGATAACGAATAACGCATAACGCATAACGCATAATGCATGTCGGATCACGCATAACGCATATCGCCTAACACATAACGGATCACGCGTAACGCATAACGCATAACGTATAGAGCATAACGCATAACGCATAACGCATAACGCACAACGCATAATGCATAACGAATAACGCATAACGCATATCGCATAAAACATAACGCATAACGCATAACGTACAACGTATAACGCATAACGCATAACGCATAACGCATAACGCATAACGCATAACGCATAACGCGTACCGCATAACGCATAACGCATAACGCATAACGCATAACGCATAACGCATAACGCACAACGCATATCGCATAACGCATAACGCATAACGCACAACGCATATCGCATAACGCATAATGCATAACGCATAAAGCGTAACGCATAACGCATAACGCATAACGCATAACGCATAACGCATAACGCATAAAGCATAACGCATAACGCATAACGCATTACGCATAACTTATAACTCATAACTCATAAGGAGTAACGCATATCGCATAAAGCATAACGCATAACGCATAACGCGTAACGCATAACCCATAACGCACAACGCATAACGCATAACGCATAACGTATAACTCATAACGCATAACGCATAAAGCATAACGCATAACGCATAACGCGTAACGCATAACGCATAACGCATAACGCCAACGCATAACGCATAACGCATACCGTATAACGCATAACGCATAACGCATAACGCAAACGTATAACGCACAACGCATAACGCATAACGCATAACGCATAACGCATAACGCATAACATATAACGCATAACGCATAACGCATAACGCATAATGCATAACGCATAACGTATAACTCATAACGCATAACGCATAAAGCATAACGCATAACGCATAACGCATAACGCATAACGCATAACGCATAACGCATAACGCATAACGCATAACGCATAACGCATAACGCATAACGCATAACGCATAACGCATAACGCATAACGCAAAACGCATAACGCATAACGCATAATGCATAAAGCATAACGCATAACGCATATCTTATAACTCAGTACTCATAACGAATAACGCATAACGCATAACGCATAACGCATAACGCATAAAGCATAACGCATAACTCATAACTCATAAGGAGTAACGCATAACGCATAAAGCATAACGCATAAAGCATAACGCATAACGCATAACGCATAACGCATAACGCATAACGCATAAAGCATAACGCATAACGCATTACGCATAACTTATAACTCATAACTCATAAGGAGTAACGCATATCGCATAAAGCATAACGCATAACGCATAACGCGTAACGCATAACGCATAACGCACAACGCACAACGCATAACGCATAACGCATTACACATAACGCATAACGCATAACGCATAACGCATAAAGCATAACGCATAACGCATAACGGATAAAGCATAATGCATAACGCATAACGCATAACGCATTACGCATAACTTATAACTCCTAACTCATAACGAATAACGCATAACGCAAAATGCATAACGCATGTCGGATCACGCATAACGCATAACGCATAACACATAACGCATAAAGCATAATGCTCAACGCATAACGAATACAGCAAAACGCATAACGCTTAACGCATAACGCATCACGCATAACGCATAACGCATAATGCATAACGCATAACGCATAACGCATAATGCATAACGCATAAAGCGTAACGCATAACGCATAACGCATAACGCATAACGCATAACGCATAAAGCATAACGCATAACGCATAACGCATTACGCATAACTTATAACTCATAACTCATAAGGAGTAACGCATATCGCATAAAGCATAACGCATAACGCATAACGCGTAACGCATAACGCACAACGCACAACGCATAACGCATAACGCATAACGCATTACGCATAACTTATAACTCCTAACTCATAACGAATAACGCATAACGCAAAATGCATAACGCATGTCGGATCACGCATAACGCATAACGCATAACACATAACGCATAAAGCATAATGCTCAACGCATAACGAATACAGCAAAACGCATAACGCTTAACGCATAACGCATCACGCATAACGCATAACGCATAACGCATAACGCATAACGCATAACGCATAACGCATTACGCATAACTTATAACTCCTAACTCATAACGAATAACGCATAACGCAAAATGCATAACGCATGTCGGATCACGCATAACGCATAACGCATAACACATAACGCATAAAGCATAATGCTCAACGCATAACGAATACAGCAAAACGCATAACGCTTAACGCATAACGCATCACGCATAACGCATAACGCGTAACGCATAACGCATAACGCATAACGCCAACGCATAACGCATAACGCATACCGTATAACGCATAACGCATAACGCATAACGCAAACGTATAACGCACAACGCATAACGCATAACGCATAAAGCATAACGCATAACGCATAACGCATTACGCATAACTTATAACTCATAACTCATAAGGAGTAACGCATATCGCATAAAGCATAACGCATAACGCATAACGCGTAACGCATAACGCATAACGCACAACGCATAACGCATAACGCATAACGTATAACTCATAACGCATAACGCATAAAGCATAACGCATAACGCATAACGCGTAACGCATAACGCATAACGCATAACGCCAACGCATAACGCATAACGCATACCGTATAACGCATAACGCATAACGCATAACGCAAACGTATAACGCACAACGCATAACGCATAACGCATAACGCATAACGCATAACGCATAACATATAACGCATAACGCATAACGCATAACGCATAATTCATAACGCATAACGTATAACTCATAACGCATAACGCATAAAGCATAACGCATAACGCATAACGCATAACGCATAACGCATAACGCATAACGCATAACGCATAACGCATAACGCATAACGCATAACGCATAACGCATAACGCATAACGCATAACGCATAACGCATAACGCAAAACGCATAACGCATAACGCATAATGCATAAAGCATAACGCATAACGCATATCTTATAACTCAGTACTCATAACGAATAACGCATAACGCATAACGCATAACGCATAACGCATAAAGCATAACGCATAACTCATAACTCATAAGGAGTAACGCATAACGCATAAAGCATAACGCATAAAGCATAACGCATAACGCATAACGCATAACGCATAACGCATAACGCATAAAGCATAACGCATAACGCATAACGCATTACGCATAACTTATAACTCATAACTCATAAGGAGTAACGCATATCGCATAAAGCATAACGCATAACGCATAACGCGTAACGCATAACGCATAACGCACAACGCACAACGCATAACGCATAACGCATTACACATAACGCATAACGCATAACGCATAACGCATAAAGCATAACGCATAACGCATAACGGATAAAGCATAATGCATAACGCATAACGCATAACGCATTACGCATAACTTATAACTCCTAACTCATAACGAATAACGCATAACGCAAAATGCATAACGCATGTCGGATCACGCATAACGCATAACGCATAATGCACAACGCATAACGAATACAGCAAAACGCATAACGCTTAACGCATAACGCATAACGCATAACGCATAACGCATAATGCATAACGCATAACGCATAACGCATAATGCATAACGCATAAAGCGTAACGCATAACGCATAACGCATAACGCATAACGCATAACGCATAAAGCATAACGCATAACGCATAACGCATTACGCATAACTTATAACTCATAACTCATAAGGAGTAACGCATATCGCATAAAGCATAACGCATAACGCATAACGCGTAACGCATAACGCACAACGCACAACGCATAACGCATAACGCATAACGCATTACGCATAACTTATAACTCCTAACTCATAACGAATAACGCATAACGCAAAATGCATAACGCATGTCGGATCACGCATAACGCATAACGCATAACACATAACGCATAAAGCATAATGCTCAACGCATAACGAATACAGCAAAACGCATAACGCTTAACGCATAACGCATCACGCATAACGCATAACGCATAATGCATAACGCATAACGCATAACGCATAACGCATTACGCATAACTTATAACTCCTAACTCATAACGAATAACGCATAACGCAAAATGCATAACGCATGTCGGATCACGCATAACGCATAACGCATAACACATAACGCATAAAGCATAATGCTCAACGCATAACGAATACAGCAAAACGCATAACGCTTAACGCATAACGCATCACGCATAACGCATAACGCGTAACGCATAACGCATAACGCATAACGCCAACGCATAACGCATAACGCATACCGTATAACGCATAACGCATAACGCATAACGCAAACGTATAACGCACAACGCATAACGCATAACGCATAACGCATAACGCATAACGCATAACGCATAACATATAACGCATAACGCATAACGCATAACGCATAATGCATAACGCATAACGTATAACTCATAACGCATAACGCATAAAGCATAACGCATAACGCATAACGCATAACGCATAACGCATAACGCATAACGCATAACGCATAACGCATAACGCATAACGCATAACGCATAACGCAAAACGCATAACGCATAACGCATAATGCATAAAGCATAACGCATAACGCATATCTTATAACTCATTACTCATAACGAATAACGCATAACGCATAACGCATAACGCATAACGCATAACGCATAAAGCATAACGCATAACTCATAACTCATAAGGAGTAACGCATAACGCTTAAAGCATAACGCATAAAGCATAACGCATAACGCATAACGCATAACGCATAACGCATAATGCATAAAGCATAACGCATAACGCATAACTTATAACTCATTACTGATAACGAATAACGCATAACGCATAACGCATAATGCATGTCGGATCACGCATAACGCATATCGCCTAACACATAACGGATCACGCGTAACGCATAACGCATAACGTATAGAGCATAACGCATAACGCATAACGCATAACGCATAACGCATACCGTATAACGCATAACGCATAACGCACAACGCATAATGCATAACGAATAACGCATAACGCATATCGCATAAAACATAACGCATAACGCATAACGTACAACGTATAACGCATAACGCATAACGCATAACGCATAACGCATAACGCATAACGCGTACCGCATAACGCATAACGCATAACGCATAACGCATAACGCATAACGCATAACGCACAACGCATATCGCATAACGCATAACGCATAACGCACAACGCATATCGCATAACGCATAATGCATAACGCATAAAGCGTA
>CAKAJA020000791.1:0-15169 GCA_916610235.2 Lasioglossum morio | reverse complement strand
CGTTATACGTTATACGTTATACGTTATACGTTATATGTTATACGTTATACGTTATGCGTTATACGTTTAACGTTATACGTTATACATTATACGTTACACGTTATACATTATACGTTATACGTTTAAACGTTATACGTTGTACGTTATAGGTTATACGTTTAACATTATACGTTATACGTTATACGTTATGCGTTATACGTTATACGTTATACATTATACGTTGTACGTTATACGTTGTACGTTATACGTTATATGTTAAACGTTATACGTTATACGTTGTACGTTATTCGTTATACGTTTAACGTTATACATTATACATTATACGTTATACGTTATACGTTACACGTTATACGTTATACGTTATAAGTAAATACGTTATATGTTTAACGTTATACGTTATACGTTATACGTTATACGTTAAAAGTTATACGTTATACGTTATACGTTATACGTTATGCGTTATACGTTTAACGTTATACGTTATACATTATACGTTGTACGTTATACGTTATATGTTAAACGTTATACGTTATACGTTGTACGTTATTCGTTATACGTTTAACGTTATACATTATACATAATACGTTATACGTTATACGTTACACGTTATACGTTATACGTTATACATTATACGTTGTACGTTATACGTTATATGTTAAACGTTATACGTTATACGTTGTACGTTATTCGTTATACGTTTAACGTTATACATTATACATAATACGTTATACGTTATACGTTACACGTTATACGTTATACGTTATACGTTATACGTAATACGTTATACGTTATACGTTATACGTTATACGTTATACGTTATACGTTATACGTTATACGTTATGCGTTATACGTTTAACGTTATACGTTATACATTATACGTTACACGTTATACATTATACGTTATACGTTTAAACGTTATACGTTGTACGTTATAGGTTATACGTTTAACATTATACGTTATACGTTATACGTTATGCGTTATACGTTATACGTTATACGTTATACGTTATACGTTATACGTTATACGTTATTCGTTATACGTTATACGTTATACGTTATACGTTATACGTTATACGTTATACGTTATACGTTATACGTTGTACGTTATACGTTATACGTTGTACGTTATACGTTATACGTTGTACCTTGTACGTTGTACGTTGTACGTTATACGTTATACGTTATACGTTATACGTTATACGTTATACGTTATACGTTATACGTTATACGTTATACGTTATACGTTATATGTTATACGTTATACGTTATGCGTTATACGTTTAACGTTATACGTTATACATTATACGTTACACGTTATACATTATACGTTATACGTTTAAACGTTATACGTTGTACGTTATAGGTTATACGTTTAACATTATACGTTATACGTTATACGTTATGCGTTATACGTTATACGTTATACATTATACGTTGTACGTTATACGTTATACGTTTAACATTATACGTTATACGTTATACGTTATGCGTTATACGTTATACGTTATACGTTGTACGTTATTCGTTATACGTTTAACGTTATACATTATACATTATACGTTATACGTTATACGTTATACGTTATACGTTATACGTTATACGTTATACGTTATACGTTATACGTTATACGTAATACGTTATACGTTATACGTTATACGTTATACGTTATACGTTATACGTAATACGTTATACGTTATACGTTATACGTTATACGTTATACGTTATACGTTATACGTTATACGTTATACGTTATGCGTTATACGTTTAACGTTATACGTTATACATTATACGTTACACGTTATACATTATACGTTATACGTTTAAACGTTATACGTTGTACGTTATAGGTTATACGTTTAACATTATACGTTATACGTTATACGTTATGCGTTATACGTTATACGTTATACATTATACGTTGTACGTTATACGTTATATGTTAAACGTTATACGTTATACGTTGTACGTTATTCGTTATACGTTTAACGTTATACATTATACATTATACGTTATACGTTATACGTTACACGTTATACGTTATACGTTATAAGTAAATACGTTATATGTTTAACGTTATACGTTATACGTTATACGTTATACGTTAAAAGTTATACGTTATACGTTATACGTTATACGTTATGCGTTATACGTTTAACGTTATACGTTATACATTATACGTTGTACGTTATACGTTATATGTTAAACGTTATACGTTATACGTTGTACGTTATTCGTTATACGTTTAACGTTATACATTATACATAATACGTTATACGTTATACGTTACACGTTATACGTTATACGTTATACATTATACGTTGTACGTTATACGTTATATGTTAAACGTTATACGTTATACGTTGTACGTTATTCGTTATACGTTTAACGTTATACATTATACATAATACGTTATACGTTATACGTTACACGTTATACGTTATACGTTATACGTTATACGTAATACGTTATACGTTATACGTTATACGTTATACGTTATACGTTATACGTTATACGTTGTACGTTATGCGTTATACGTTTAACGTTATACGTTATACATTATACGTTACACGTTATACATTATACGTTATACGTTTAAACGTTATACGTTGTACGTTATAGGTTATACGTTTAACATTATACGTTATACGTTATACGTTATGCGTTATACGTTATACGTTATACGTTATACGTTATACGTTATACGTTATACGTTATTCGTTATACGTTATACGTTATACGTTATACGTTATACGTTATACGTTATACGTTATACGTTATACGTTGTACGTTATACGTTATACGTTGTACGTTATACGTTATACGTTGTACCTTGTACGTTGTACGTTGTACGTTATACGTTATACGTTATACGTTATACGTTATACGTTATACGTTATACGTTATACGTTATACGTTATACGTTATACGTTATATGTTATACGTTATACGTTATGCGTTATACGTTTAACGTTATACGTTATACATTATACGTTACACGTTATACATTATACGTTATACGTTTAAACGTTATACGTTGTACGTTATAGGTTATACGTTTAACATTATACGTTATACGTTATACGTTATGCGTTATACGTTATACGTTATACATTATACGTTGTACGTTATACGTTATATGTTAAACGTTATACGTTATACGTTGTACGTTATTCGTTATACGTTTAACGTTATACATTATACATTATACGTTATACGTTATACGTTATACGTTATGCGTTATACGTTTAACGTTATACGTTATACATTATACGTTACACGTTATACATTATACGTTATACGTTTAAACGTTATACGTTGTACGTTATAGGTTATACGTTTAACATTATACGTTATACGTTATACGTTATACGTTATACATTATACGTTATACGTTATACGTTATACGTTATACGTTATACGTTATACGTTATACGTTATACATTATACGTTATACGTTAAACGTTTTACGTTATACGTTATACGTTATACGTTATACGTTATACGTTATACGTTATACGTTATACGTTATACGTTATACGTTATACGTTATACGTTATACGTTATACGTTATACGTTATACGTTATACGTTATACGTTATACGTTATACGTTATACGTTATACGTTATACGTTATACGTTATACGTTATACGTTATACGTTATACGTTATACGTTGTACGTTATACGTTATACGTTGTACGTTGTACGTTGTACGTTGTACGTTGTACGTTATACGTTATACGTTATACGTTATACGTTATACGTTATACGTTATACGTTATACGTTATACGTTATACGTTATACGTTATACGTTATACGTAATACGTTATACGTTATACGTTATACGTAATACGTTATACGTTATACGTTATACGTTATACGTTATACGTTATGCGTTATACGTTTAACGTTATACGTTATACATTATACGTTACACGTTATACATTATACGTTATACGTTTAAACGTTATACGTTGTACGTTATAGGTTATACGTTTAACATTATACGTTATACGTTATACGTTATGCGTTATACGTTATACGTTATACATTATACGTTGTACGTTATACGTTATATGTTAAACGTTATACGTTATACGTTGTACGTTATTCGTTATACGTTTAACGTTATACATTATACATTATACGTTATACGTTATACGTTACACGTTATACGTTATACGTTATAAGTAAATACGTTATATGTTTAACGTTATACGTTATACGTTATACGTTATACGTTAAAAGTTATACGTTATACGTTATACGTTATACGTTATGCGTTATACGTTTAACGTTATACGTTATACATTATACGTTGTACGTTATACGTTATATGTTAAACGTTATACGTTATACGTTGTACGTTATTCGTTATACGTTTAACGTTATACATTATACATAATACGTTATACGTTATACGTTACACGTTATACGTTATACGTTATAAGTAAATACGTTATATGTTTAACGTTATACGTTATACGTTATACGTTATACGTTATACGTTAAAAGTTATACGTTATACGTTATACGTTATACGTTATGCGTTATACGTTTAACGTTATACGTTATACATTATACGTTACACGTTATACATTATACGTTATACGTTTAAACGTTATACGTTGTACGTTATAGGTTATACGTTATACATTATACGTTATACGTTATACGTTATACGTTATACGTTATACGTTATACGTTATACGTTATACGTTATACGTTATACGTTATGCGTTATACGTTATACGTTATACGTTATACGTTATGCGTTATACGTTTAACGTTATACGTTATACATTATACGTTGTACGTTATACGTTATATGTTAAACGTTATACGTTATACGTTGTACGTTATTCGTTATACGTTTAACGTTATACATTATACATAATACGTTATACGTTATACGTTATACGTTATACGTTATACGTTATACGTTATACGTTATACGTTATACGTTATACGTTATACGTTATACGTTATACGTTATACGTTATACGTTATACGTTATACGTTATACGTTATACGTTATACGTTATACGTTATACGTTATACGTTATACGTTATATGTTATACGTTATACGTTATACGTTATACGTTATACGTTATACGTTATACGTTATACGTTATACGTTATACGTTATACGTTGTACGTTATACGTTATACGTTATACGTTATACGTTATACGTTACACGATGTACGTTATACGTTATACATTATACGTTATACGTTATACGTTATACGTTATACGTTATACGTTATACGTTATACGTTATACGTTATACGTTATACGTTATACATTATACGTTATACGTTAAACGTTTTACGTTATACGTTATACGTTATACGTTATACGTTATACGTTATACGTTATACGTTATACGTTATACGTTATACGTTATACGTTATACGTTATACGTTATACGTTATACGTTATACGTTATACGTTATACGTTATACGTTATACGTTATACGTTATACGTTATACGTTATACGTTATACGTTATACGTTATACGTTATACGTTATACGTTATACGTTATACGTTATACGTTATACGTTATACGTTATACGTTATACGTTATACGTTATACGTTATACGTTATACGTTGTACGTTATACGTTATACGTTGTACCTTGTACGTTGTACGTTGTACGTTATACGTTATACGTTATACGTTATACGTTATACGTTTAAACGTTATACGTTGTACGTTATAGGTTATACGTTTAACATTATACGTTATACGTTATACGTTATGCGTTATACGTTATACGTTATACATTATACGTTGTACGTTATACGTTATATGTTAAACGTTATACGTTATACGTTGTACGTTATTCGTTATACGTTTAACGTTATACATTATACATTATACGTTATACGTTATACGTTACACGTTATACGTTATACGTTATAAGTAAATACGTTATATGTTTAACGTTATACGTTATACGTTATACGTTATACGTTAAAAGTTATACGTTATACGTTATACGTTATACGTTATGCGTTATACGTTTAACGTTATACGTTGTACGTTATAGGTTATACGTTTAACATTATACGTTATACGTTATACGTTATGCGTTATACGTTATACGTTATACATTATACGTTGTACGTTATACGTTATATGTTAAACGTTATACGTTATACGTTGTACGTTATTCGTTATACGTTATAAGTTATACATTATACGTTATACGTTAAACGTTTTACGTTATACGTTATACGTTATACGTTATACGTTATACGTTATACGTTATACGTTATACGTTATACGTTATACGTTATACGTTATACGTTATACGTTATACGTTATACGTTATACGTTGTACGTTATACGTTATACGTTGTACCTTGTACGTTGTACGTTGTACGTTATACGTTATACGTTATACGTTATACGTTATACGTTATACATTATACGTTATACGTTATACGTTATACGTTATACGTTATACGTTATACGTTATACGTTATACGTTATACGTTATACGTTATACGTTATACGTTATACGTTATACGTTATACGTTATACGTTATACGTTATACGTTATACGTTATACGTTATACGTTATACGTTATACGTTATACGTTATACGTTATACGTTATACGTTATACGTTATACGTTATACGTTATACGTTATACGTTATACGTTATACGTTATACGTTGTACGTTATACGTTATACGTTGTACCTTGTACGTTGTACGTTGTACGTTATACGTTATACGTTATACGTTATACGTTATACGTTATACGTTATACGTTATACATTATACGTTATACGTTATACGTTATACGTTATATGTTATACGTTATACGTTATGCGTTATACGTTTAACGTTATACGTTATACATTATACGTTACACGTTATACATTATACGTTATACGTTTAAACGTTATACGTTGTACGTTATACGTTATACGTTATACGTTATACGTTATACGTTATACGTTATACGTTATACGTTATACGTTATACGTTATACGTTATACGTTATACGTTATACGTTGTACGTTATAGGTTATACGTTTAACATTATACGTTATACGTTATACGTTATGCGTTATACGTTATACGTTATACATTATACGTTGTACGTTATACGTTATATGTTAAACGTTATACGTTATACGTTGTACGTTATTCGTTATACGTTTAACGTTATACATTATACATTATACGTTATATGTTATACGTTACACGTTATACGTTTGAACGTTATACGTTGTACGTTATAGGTTATACGTTTAACATTATACGTTATACGTTATACGTTATGCGTTATACGTTATACGTTATACATTATACGTTGTACGTTATACGTTATATGTTAAACGTTATACGTTATACGTTATACGTTATACGTTATACGTTATACGTTATGCGTTATACGTTTAACGTTATACGTTATACATTATACGTTACACGTTATACATTATACGTTATACGTTTAAACGTTATACGTATACGTTATACGTTATACGTTATACGTTATACGTTACACGATGTACGTTATACGTTATACGTTATACGTTATACGTTATACGTTATACGTTATACGTTATACGTTATACGTTATACGTTATACGTTATACGTTATACGTTGTACGTTATACGTTATACGTTTAAACGTTATACGTTGTACGTTATAGGTTATACGTTTAACATTATACGTTATACGTTATACGTTATGCGTTATACGTTATACGTTATACATTATACGTTGTACGTTATACGTTATATGTTAAACGTTATACGTTATACGTTATACGTTATACGTTATACGTTATGCGTTATACGTTTAACGTTATACGTTATACATTATACGTTACACGTTATACATTATACGTTATACGTTTAAACGTTATACGTTGTACGTTATAGGTTATACGTTTAACATTATACGTTATACGTTATACGTTATGCGTTATACGTTATACGTTATACGTTATACATTATACGTTGTACGTTATACGTTATATGTTAAACGTTATACGTTATACGTTGTACGTTATTCGTTATACGTTTAACGTTATACATTATACATTATACGTTATACGTTATACGTTATACGTTATACGTTATACGTTATACGTTATACGTTATACGTTATACGTTATACGTTATACGTTATACGTTATACGTTATACGTTATACGTTATACGTTTAACAGTATACGTTATACGTTATAAGTAAATACGTTATATGTTTAACGTTATACGTTATACGTTATACGTTAAAAGTTATACGTTAAAAGTTATACGTTATACGTTATACGTTATACGTTATACGTTATACGTTATACGTTATACGTTATACGTTATACGTTATACGTTATACGTTATACGTTATACGTTATACGTTATACGTTATACGTTATACGTTATACGTTACACGATGTACGTTATACGTTATACGTTATACGTTATACGTTATACGTTATACGTTATACGTTATACGTTATACGTTATACGTTATACGTTATACGTTATACGTTATACGTTATACGTTGTACGTTATACGTTATACGTTGTACGTTGTACGTTGTACGTTGTACGTTATACGTTATACGTTATACATTATACGTTATACGTTATACGTTATACGTTATACGTTATACGTTATACGTTATACGTTTTACGTTATACGTTATACGTTATACGTTATACATTATACGTTATACGTTAAACGTTTTACGTTATACGTTATACGTTATACGTTATACGTTATACGTTATACGTTATACGTTATACGTTATACGTTATACGTTATACGTTATACGTTATACGTTATACGATATATGTTTATCGTTATACGTTATACGTTATACGTTATACGTTATACGTTATACGTTATACGTTATACGTTATACGTTATACGTTACACGATGTACGTTATACGTTATACATTATACGTTATACGTTGTACGTTATACGTTATACGTTATACGTTATACGTTATACGTTATAAGTAAATACGTTATATGTTTAACGTTATACGTTATACGTTGTACGTTATACGTTATACGTTATACGTTATACGTTATACGTTATACGTTATACGTTATACGTTATACGTTATACGTTATACGTTATACGTTATACGTTATACGTTATACGTTATACGTTATACGTTATACGTTATACGTTATACGTTATACGTTATACGTTATACGTTATACGTTATACGTTATACGTTATACGTTATACGTTATACGTTATACGTTATACGTTATACGTTATACGTTATACGTTATACGTTATACGTTATACGTTATACGTTATACGTTATACGTTATACGTTATACGTTATACGTTGTACGTTATACGTTATACGTTATACGTTATACGTTATAAGTAAATACGTTATATGTTTAACGTTATACGTTATACGTTGTACGTTATACGTTATACGTTATACGTTATACGTTATACGTTATACGTTATACGTTATACGTTATACGTTATACGTTATACGTTATACGTTATACGTTATACGTTATACGTTATACGTTATACGTTATACGTTATACGTTATACGTTATACGTTATACGTTATATGTTATACGTTATACGTTATGCGTTATACGTTTAACGTTATACGTTATACATTATACGTTACACGTTATACATTATACGTTATACGTTTAAACGTTATACGTTGTACGTTATAGGTTATACGTTTAACATTATACGTTATACGTTATACGTTATGCGTTATACGTTATACGTTATACATTATACGTTGTACGTTATACGTTATATGTTAAACGTTATACGTTATACGTTGTACGTTATTCGTTATACGTTTAACGTTATACATTATACATTATACGTTATACGTTATACGTTACACGTTATACGTTATACGTTATAAGTAAATACGTTATATGTTTAACGTTATACGTTATACGTTATACGTTATACGTTAAAAGTTATACGTTATACGTTATACGTTATACGTTATGCGTTATACGTTTAACGTTATACGTTGTACGTTATAGGTTATACGTTTAACATTATACGTTATACGTTATACGTTATGCGTTATACGTTATACGTTATACATTATACGTTGTACGTTATACGTTATATGTTAAACGTTATACGTTATACGTTGTACGTTATTCGTTATACGTTATAAGTTATACATTATACGTTATACGTTAAACGTTTTACGTTATACGTTATACGTTATACGTTATACGTTATACGTTATACGTTATACGTTATACGTTATACGTTATACGTTATACGTTATACGTTATACGTTGTACGTTATACGTTATACGTTGTACCTTGTACGTTGTACGTTGTACGTTATACGTTATACGTTATACGTTATACGTTATACGTTATACATTATACGTTATACGTTATACGTTATACGTTATACGTTATACGTTGTACCTTGTACGTTGTACGTTGTACGTTATATGTTAAACGTTATACGTTATACGTTGTACGTTATTCGTTATACGTTTAACGTTATACATTATACATTATACGTTATACGTTATACGTTATACGTTATACGTTGTACGTTATAGGTTATACGTTTAACATTATACGTTATACGTTATACGTTATGCGTTATACGTTATACGTTATACATTATACGTTGTACGTTATACGTTATATGTTAAACGTTATACGTTATACGTTGTACGTTATTCGTTATACGTTTAACGTTATACATTATACATTATACGTTATATGTTATACGTTACACGTTATACGTTTGAACGTTATACGTTGTACGTTATAGGTTATACGTTTAACATTATACGTTATACGTTATACGTTATGCGTTATACGTTATACGTTATACATTATACGTTGTACGTTATACGTTATATGTTAAACGTTATACGTTATACGTTATACGTTATACGTTATACGTTATACGTTATGCGTTATACGTTTAACGTTATACGTTATACATTATACGTTACACGTTATACATTATACGTTATACGTTTAAACGTTATACGTTATACGTTATACGTTATACGTTATACGTTATACGTTATACGTTATACGTTATACGTTACACGATGTACGTTATACGTTATACGTTATACGTTATACGTTATACGTTATACGTTATACGTTATACGTTATACGTTATACGTTATACGTTATACGTTATACGTTGTACGTTATACGTTATACGTTTAAACGTTATACGTTGTACGTTATAGGTTATACGTTTAACATTATACGTTATACGTTATACGTTATGCGTTATACGTTATACGTTATACATTATACGTTGTACGTTATACGTTATATGTTAAACGTTATACGTTATACGTTATACGTTATACGTTATA
Organism: Lasioglossum morio; assembly: GCA_916610235.2. NCBI lineage: Eukaryota > Metazoa > Arthropoda > Insecta > Hymenoptera > Halictidae > Lasioglossum > Lasioglossum morio. The sequence continues at coordinate 3,809 of CAKAJA020000791.1, read as the reverse complement.
CGTTATGCGTTATACGTTTAACGTTATACGTTATACATTATACGTTACACGTTATACATTATACGTTATACGTTTAAACGTTATACGTTGTACGTTATAGGTTATACGTTTAACATTATACGTTATACGTTATACGTTATGCGTTATACGTTATACGTTATACGTTATACATTATACGTTGTACGTTATACGTTATATGTTAAACGTTATACGTTATACGTTGTACGTTATTCGTTATACGTTTAACGTTATACATTATACATTATACGTTATACGTTATACGTTATACGTTATACGTTATACGTTATACGTTATACGTTATACGTTATACGTTATACGTTATACGTTATACGTTATACGTTATACGTTTAACAGTATACGTTATACGTTATAAGTAAATACGTTATATGTTTAACGTTATACGTTATACGTTATACGTTAAAAGTTATACGTTAAAAGTTATACGTTATACGTTATACGTTATACGTTATACGTTATACGTTATACGTTATACGTTATACGTTATACGTTATACGTTATACGTTATACGTTATACGTTATACGTTATACGTTATACGTTATACGTTATACGTTACACGATGTACGTTATACGTTATACGTTATACGTTATACGTTATACGTTATACGTTATACGTTATACGTTATACGTTATACGTTATACGTTATACGTTATACGTTATACGTTATACGTTGTACGTTATACGTTATACGTTGTACGTTGTACGTTGTACGTTGTACGTTATACGTTATACGTTATACATTATACGTTATACGTTATACGTTATACGTTATACGTTATACGTTATACGTTATACGTTTTACGTTATACGTTATACGTTATACGTTATACATTATACGTTATACGTTAAACGTTTTACGTTATACGTTATACGTTATACGTTATACGTTATACGTTATACGTTATACGTTATACGTTATACGTTATACGTTATACGTTATACGTTATACGTTATACGATATATGTTTATCGTTATACGTTATACGTTATACGTTATACGTTATACGTTATACGTTATACGTTATACGTTATACGTTATACGTTACACGATGTACGTTATACGTTATACATTATACGTTATACGTTGTACGTTATACGTTATACGTTATACGTTATACGTTATACGTTATAAGTAAATACGTTATATGTTTAACGTTATACGTTATACGTTGTACGTTATACGTTATACGTTATACGTTATACGTTATACGTTATACGTTATACGTTATACGTTATACGTTATACGTTATACGTTATACGTTATACGTTATACGTTATACGTTATACGTTATACGTTATACGTTATACGTTATACGTTATACGTTATACGTTATACGTTATACGTTATACGTTATACGTTATACGTTATACGTTATACGTTATACGTTATACGTTATACGTTATACGTTATACGTTATACGTTATACGTTATACGTTGTACGTTATACGTTATACGTTATACGTTATACGTTATAAGTAAATACGTTATATGTTTAACGTTATACGTTATACGTTGTACGTTATACGTTATACGTTATACGTTATACGTTATACGTTATACGTTATACGTTATACGTTATACGTTATACGTTATACGTTATACGTTATACGTTATACGTTATACGTTATACGTTATACGTTATACGTTATACGTTATACGTTATACGTTATACGTTATACGTTATACGTTATACGTTATACGTTATACGTTATACGTTATACGTTATACGTTATACGTTATACGTTATACGTTATACGTTATACGTTATACGTTATACGTTATACGTTATACGTTATACGTTATACGTTATACGTTATACGTTATACGTTATACGTTATACGTTATACGTTATACGTTATACGTTATACGTTATACGTTATACGTTGTACGTTGTACGTTATACGTTATACATTATACGTTATACGTTATACGATATATGTTTATCGTTATACGTTATACGTTATACGTTATACGTTATACGTTATACGTTATACGTTATACGTTATACGTTACACGATGTACGTTATACGTTATACATTATACGTTATACGTTATACGTTATACGTTATACGTTATACGTTATACGTTATACGTTATACGTTATACGTTATACGTTATACGTTATACGTTATACGTTATACGTTATACGTTATACGTTACACGATGTACGTTATACGTTATACGTTATACGTTATACGTTATACGTTATACGTTATACGTTATACGTTATACGTTATACGTTATACGTTATACGTTATACGTTATACGTTATACGTTATACGTTATACGTTGTACGTTATACGTTATACGTTATACGTTATACGTTATACGTTATACGTTACACGATGTACGTTATACGTTATACATTATACGTTATACGTTATACGTTATACGTTATACGTTATACGTTATACGTTATACGTTGTACGTTATACGTTATACGTTGTACCTTGTACGTTGTACGTTGTACGTTATACGTTATACGTTATACATTATACGTTATACGTTAAACGTTTTACGTTATACGTTATACGTTATACGTTATACGTTATACGTTATACGTTATACGTTATACGTTATACGTTATACGTTATACGTTATACGTTATACGTTATACGTTATACGTTATACGTTATACGTTATTCGTTATACGTTATACGTTGTACGTTATACGTTATACGTTATACGTTATACGTTATACGTTATACGTTATACGTTATACGTTATACGTTATACGTTATACGTTATACGTTATACGTTATACGTTATACGTTATGCGTTATACGTTTAACGTTATACGTTATACATTATACGTTACACGTTATACATTATACGTTATACGTTTAAACGTTATACGTTGTACGTTATAGGTTATACGTTTAACATTATACGTTATACGTTATACGTTATGCGTTATACGTTATACGTTATACGTTATACATTATACGTTGTACGTTATACGTTATATGTTAAACGTTATACGTTATACGTTGTACGTTATTCGTTATACGTTTAACGTTATACATTATACATTATACGTTATACGTTATACGTTACACGTTATACGTTATACGTTATAAGTAAATACGTTATATGTTTAACGTTATACGTTATACGTTATACGTTATACGTTAAAAGTTATACGTTATACGTTATACGTTATACGTTATGCGTTATACGTTTAACGTTATACGTTATACATTATACGTTGTACGTTATACGTTATATGTTAAACGTTATACGTTATACGTTGTACGTTATTCGTTATACGTTTAACGTTATACATTATACATAATACGTTATACGTTATACGTTACACGTTATACGTTATACGTTATAAGTAAATACGTTATATGTTTAACGTTATACGTTATACGTTATACGTTATACGTTATACGTTAAAAGTTATACGTTATACGTTATACGTTATGCGTTATACGTTTAACGTTATACGTTATACATTATACGTTACACGTTATACATTATACGTTATACGTTTAAACGTTATACGTTGTACGTTATAGGTTATACGTTTAACATTATACGTTATACGTTATACGTTATGCGTTATACGTTATACGTTATACATTATACGTTGTACGTTATACGTTATATGTTAAACGTTATACGTTATACGTTGTACGTTATTCGTTATACGTTTAACGTTATACATTATACATTATACGTTATACGTTATACGTTATACGTTATACGTTATACGTTATACGTTATACGTTATACGTTATACGTTATACGTTATACGTTATA